>JAOTAY010020281.1:0-12991 GCA_025629805.1 Erythroxylum baracoense
CTGATTTAGTTTTAGAGATTGCTTTTGAACTATTTTGTTAGAACTCCTATTTTATTGAATTGAATGAAGTTGTCTTTGATTATTGTTGATTTTATTAGTCATCTTGTAAAAAATCGAGAGAGTGAGTAAGATAAAATTGTGCAGGATTGTACAACGAGAATTGGCGACCTATAGACTAGCAATCATCACGTTAATTGAATAATTAGAAGAGAGATCTCAGCTAGTTAATTGATCACCCATAGGATAGTTTAATAACTAGTTGAATAGGTCGAGTTATTGGGTAGGTTGAAAGATCGTCTAATTGATTCCCTTTAATTCGATTAGGGACAATTAATTACACCTTGAGAGAGGGTAGTCAATACATTCAGAAAGCTAGGATGAGACACAATTCAATCAATAAAATAGGAAGGAGATAAAATACGAAAAAAAAGTAATCTCTGGTCTTTATATTCTTGAATTTTGATTGTTCTTCACATTGGTATTGTCTATTACTTTGTGTTAGTCTTTTATTTTTAATCTAATTTTCTAGATTATTTTTATTAAACAATTTCATTTCTTAAACAAAGTTTTATCTAAATTAAGTGTTGTCTGGGCATTAATCTCTGTGGGATCGATATCCGCTCTTTTTAACTACAAGTCAGGACTCGTTCACTTGCAGTTTTTGAGCATAAAACGAGTAGAATGTGTTACATCATTACACTCAACAAGTTTTTGGTACTGTTGTTGGGAACTGATTGTTTAGCATCTTGTTTAATTTAAATTACTTTGATTTAAGAATTTTTGATACTTTTCCTTGTGTAATTATAGGTGCATGAATACAAGGAGCACACGAACAATGAAAGAAGTGAGCGAAGATGAATTTCCTGACAATAAGAGGCACGAAAGATAATTAAGAAGGGCAAAGTGTCTTAACTTTTCACAACAAGATATGGCTAAAGAAGGAGAGCAAGGATGACTAGAGAGAACTTTGATGGATTTCATAAGGTCAGGTTTTAGTCCTCAAGGAGTGGCGAGACCGGTGGTCCAAGCAAATAATTTCGACATAAAGCTAGCGCTATTTAACATTCTACAAAATAGTGTGTAGTTCTACGGGCTATCCAACGAGGATTTGAATGCTCACATCGTAAATTTCTTGGAGATCTACGACACATTTCGATTCAATGAAATTTTCGACTATCTGGTGAAGCTAAGATTATTTTCATTCATGTTGAAGGATCGGGCTAAAGCATGGTACAACTTACAACTCATTGAATTCAGGCCAGATTACGACTTAGGAGCAACTCACCCAAGCATTCCTTGCCAAGTATTTTCTGTTAATGAAGACAACGAGGATTATCAAAGAGATAACAAATTTTCAACAAAATGACGGGGAGTCTCTCTACGAAGCTTGGGAGAGATTTAAAGAATTTTATAGAATTTGTCCCCATCACAACCTACTGAGGGAGTTCCTGCTTCAGACGTTCTATAATAGAGTGAATCCAAGCACTAGAGGAACCATCAACAAAGCGACAGAAGGTTCATTAATGAGGTAGACGGTAGAAGCAGCTTATGATCTGTTAGAGGAGTTAGCGAGTAATGGCTGCATGTGGTCGAGTGAGAGGAGCAGAAGGAACAAAAAGGTATGATAGCCATTGACTATGTTACTACCTTGCAGGCTTAGATCACGACTCTTACGAAGCAGCTGAACAACATGCAAGGAGCATCTACCTCAACAGCTAAAGCGATACAAGTTCAGTGTGAGTTGTGTGGGCAGAATAACCACGACTCAACGGAATGTTTCCTATTGGGAGCAGGTGGTACTAAACAGGTAAGTTACCTGGGTTATCCACAGAAAGGTAATAATCCATACTCTAATAACTATAATTCGGGGTGGCGAAACCATCCAAATTTTTCTTGGAGTAATAACAATACAGGTGGTCAGCAAAGATCACAAGGACCACTAAGTTTTCAACAAGATCGAATCAGAGCAATGGAAAGCAAAATGGACAAGACGATGGAAGTGTTGGGGTCTAAATTAGCAGTTCAAGAAGAGAATCAGAAGAGGATGTTTACCAGCCAGGAAGAGAATCAGAAGAGGATGGAAGTGAAATTCGACCAAATCCTAAAGAATCATGCATCTTCCATCCATAATCTGGAGGTTTAGGTAGGGCAACTCACTAATGCGTTATCTTCTCAAAATATAGGTAGTCTACCGAGCAACACTGAAATTAATCCAAAGGAAAGTGAGAATGAGGAGCAAAACGGAGCTAAGAGAGAAGGATAAACTATTGTGGAAGTCTTCCGAAGTGAACTAGTAAGCGAGCCGATCAAGGAGCTTCAACTTGAACTTCCACATCAGATTTTTGACCAGAGGAAGTCATCTTCAACCGGAGCAATGAGGAATTCTAAGGAGGGTGAATTAAGTGAGATGTCAGATATAACTAATTAACTCCAAAAAAAACTCACGTTGAAGGAATCGGTGAAAAAAGAGGTCGAAGAACACATATTAGAAGAAAACTCACTTATAGCACAAAAGAAAGAAGATCTAGGAGGTTTTTTTATTCCGTGCAATATTTATGGAGTGCAGATAGACAGAGCATTTGCCGATTTAGGAGCTGGCTTCAACATGATGCCCTACTCATTTACTCAGAAGCTAGGTTTAGGAGAGCCAGGGCCCACTAAGACATTGGTGAAAACAGCCAACAGAATAGTACACTTGTCGAAGGGAATCAATGAGAATGTGCAAATACGGATTGACAAATTCTTTTTTCTAATAGACTTCTACATACTGGATATTGGAGAAGACGAGAAAACCCCGATGGTGCTTGGGAGACCATTTCTGGCTACTGCCCGTTCAATTATTGATGATAATGGGGGCAAATTAATACTGAGAGTAGGAAAGAAGCAATTAACATTAAAGGTATTGAAGAAAAATTATCTCACTCCTTCACCCCTAATAGGCATCAAAGAACCTGAACCCCAAGGTGGATGGGAAGATGTTGAGGACCTTGAGAATGCATGTAAGAACCAACGATTGCGCAAGAGAAGACGTAAAAAAGAAAACAGCAAGGATGGTTAAGTCCATACTAGGGTAGCTCATCTACAGAGTTTGAGATTAGTTTTCACGCTACTACCGTACCAGTCATTTGAGCCGCCATGAGCATCAAGGAGAGTCAAGCTACCGATGTTAAAGAAGCACTACATGAGAGGCAACCTATGGATGTTTATTTTCTTTTAATTGTCTTTGTCTATTTGTTTGTTATATTTATTTAATTATGATTGTGCTTGAATTGAGTTTGATTGATGTTCAATTTGGTTTTTTTTTCAATTACAACTCATTTTCTTTTTAAAATTCTTGTTGATAATATTAACTTGATGTGTTTGTAGGTTGTGGGATGACGGAGAAGTAATATTAAGCTTGAAAGAAGGTTTGAATTTGTGAGAATCATCAATTCCCATGAATTGTGGTGATTCTCACAATCATGGGAAAGCTCTCTTCGTGGGAATTGTGGTGATTCTCATGATCATGGGAAAGCTCTCTAGAAAGTTTCTGGAAAGAAAACTCATGATCGTGGGAATTATAGTGATTCCCACAATCGTGGGAAAGCTCTTCATAAAGTTTTTGGAGAGTAATCCCACACAATTCCTACGATCGTGAGAATCCCATCCGGGAGGGAAATTTAAACTTCCCTCCTATTTTCTTCTTTCACCCACTCTCAAAATTTTCACTGCTTCTCTCTCTAACCCATAAAAATTTTCCTCCCACTCTGTAAAACTCTTCAATTTTCCTCTAGATTCTTGGTATTTTCTTCAACTCTTTCATTATTCTTACAATCCTTTCATCTTTTCATGCATTAATCATTCAAAAATACAAACATTTGGGTAAGATTTTGCTCTATCTCTCTAAAACTCAAATTTCATTTTGTTTCTCTCTTATTTTTGCAAATTTTTCTCTTATAATGGCACTAAAGATGATGATGGATCAGAGACCGACTAAATCTATAGATGAATTACTCCGTAAAAATTTTAGAAGGCAAGCACGACTTACCGCTCTCCCTTCCCAATTTACTCGGAAGAAGAAGGTACACGCTTCCATGACTTTAGGGCTAGAGAAATAATCACTTTTAGGAATTTTAATTTTGAAGTGTTAGAAAACATAGGAGTGGGGCCGAAGGTTGAGTGACTAGCTGCAAATATAGGTTAGAATAGGTTCATCCGGTGTGACTTGCCTATCCATCCTATGATGACCATTGAGTTTTTACTACTGTCCGATATACCCCTAAAATAGACGTCTTCTGATTTAGATTGTTTGGTACTGTTTACAAATTGGATTATAATGTCATACGTCATCTTTTCGATTCGGAAAATACAAAAATTTTAGATGACCACACTGATTTTGATGTGGATTCCTATTGGAAAACTCTAATGGGGGAAGACAATTTTGACTCACGCAATGCACCGAATTCTTTAATCCATAGTGTTGAACATTTGCTCTTATATAAATTTATGTGTTTAACTGTGTTCAATAAAACTAAAAGTAGCAAATGTTCGGCTAAAGAACTTTTCTTTTCATGGTGTATGTATCGAAAAGTTAAAATCAACACGCCTTTTAGAATTTTTCAATCAATAGTAAGTTTTGTTAATAAAAAGAGTTTCATATTTTGGAATGACGCATGTTGTTACTACTTTAGCTCTTTATTATAACGTCACATGATATGTTTGGCATATCGTATTTAGACGATCCGAGATTGTAGAAGTCCAGTCTATGGAACTCCACAATCCTCATACGCGTGCTATAATGAGGAATAGGAGGGGCACCAGTATAGCCACGTCTTGACTCTCCATATCTTGAGCAGCTTCAGAGCCAGAGGAGGAAGCAGTAGAAGTAGGATCAAGTTCACCAGCAGAGGATGACCGATATCAATAAATTCGCAACTAAATGGCCACTAATCATCAACAGATGACATCCCAACTAAATGAACTTGACACCCAAATGCGGCAAGTTCATAAGGAGCAGCGCAGCTTGAAGAAGGGGTTCCTCAACTTCTGTCAGAGGAACAATTTTGAAGCTCCTTCACCAATACCGTCGCCACCATCATCTAAATAAGCTTTTCTTACCTTTTTACTTTTAAATTTTTTTGTTTCTTTTGTGTGTTTTCATTTCATTTCATGTTTTTTAATTTCATGTCATTTTCTTTTGTTTGGTTTGATACTGTTTCTTGTTTGGTTTCATGTCAATTGTATGTTTCAATTTCTTTTGTGTGGTTTGAGGTCCTTTTCCCTTATTTGGTGGTTGGCTTGTCACATTGAAGACAATGTGAACTTAAAGTATAGGGAGGTGACATTGACTTTCTCAATTGCTTGTTTGCATTGTGTTAAATAGGATGCACGGTTAGGCATATTATGTGCTTTGTGTCAGTAATGGAACCACACTTAAATCACTCTGATAAATATTGCTATGAAATTATGTCATACTAGTTGGAATCAAATTGAATGTATGCTTGAATTTGGATTAGGCCACTTGAGTAGAAAGTGAACCATATAGAGTGATGAAAAGTAGTTGGTTATATAAGCTTAGTCATAAATTGACATTTGAACAATGAGGTAGTGCAGAGATATATAACGAGTTTTCATGTAAACCAAAGTGAGGATTGAGTTATATGACTCCATTCATAGTCATTCCATTTCATTTTTAAGTGTTACTTCCTTAGGTTACTACCTTCAGAACTTCCTTTGAATCGGTTTGAGTCTACTAGATGCGTGCTTAATAGAGATGATTTAGGCCCTTTTTCATGTTTTAACTTCGCTTAAACGACCTACTTTTTGTAATATCCCTTGCTACTCCTATTGAGCCTTAACCTTTTGTTTCTTGAAAACACCCGAAGTTTTAAACTTTAAACCTTATTAACCTACTCGTTCACAAGCTTAGTAGAGTATTAAGTAATACATTAGTTGGGATCTTTGTGAAATTTTTGTGATCGAGATGATTTAAGTATACTTCTGCTTATGAGTTACATTGTATATAGTGCAATCTCGAGTCATAGTTCTTCCATGTATGAAGAAAAAGAAAGAAAAATGAAAAAAATGTTAAAAAGAAAAACGAAAGAAAAAGAAAAAGGAAAAACAATTAAAATGAAAGAAAAAGAAAAAGAAAAAGAAAAAGAAAGAACAATTGAGTAGCATAAATAAGTGTCGAGTATTAGTTTCATTTGTGTATCTCAAAGTATGTTTTGATTATCCCAATTTTATTCGCTTTTTACTTTACTAATGTTTGCGTTTAACCCTTTTTTCCCTCCTTACCTACCTTAACCCTTACCACATTACAACCATAAATAAATCCTTTTGATCTATTTATGCATGCAATCATTATAGAGGAGAATTGGTGTATTAGCAAGCCTATGGTAATGTAGCCTCTTATAGGAAGTTTGAGCAAAACACCAACCATTAAACACTTGAGAGAAATGAATGAAAACTGTGAGGAAAATTCATTTTACATCTTTACTTATCTTTGAGTGATGGTGTCAATTGTTGAGTTTGCTTATGTACACCAATGAAAAAGTAGTCATGATATATGTACTAACTTAATATTTGAGTTAGTCTAAATTTAAGGGATTGTATGCTTTGATCTTTGTGAAGATGAAATGATAGAAATGAGTGGTTGTACTTATTTTGCTTAAGGATTCAAGTATGAGGATGTTGATAAGTGTGCATTAGTCTATATTTTTCTATGTAATTGGCATGTATTTTCTTGCATACTTGTTGATTATTGTTGCAGTTTAGGATTCATTTTGTATATTTTTGTTAAGTTTGATTTCCATTGTTGATCTTTTGTGTTTGATGTTAATTTGGAGTAAGAATTGACTATTTTTATGTAGGAAGGAAGATGGAGCAACTTGGAGGTTGAACTAGAGATCAAAGAGGAGAAGAAAAGAGGAGTGCATCTGTTGCAAATTCCCACGATTATGGGCATCATGCCAATTCCCACGATCATGGGAATTACAATTCGAGACAATATGCAGGGCTTCAATAAACTTAGGGTTTTTGGACTATTAAAGCATAATTAAGCCTCCATCTTAAGAGAGACGAAACCCTTATGTAGAAACACCATCTTTGAGTGAAGAACACATGTTTGGAGCTTTGAGGAAGGATTAAAGTCAAGGATCATCAGCAAGAATGGGGAAAGTAGCATATCAACACTAAAATTTCTAGATTTTGGAAAAGAAGAGAATGAGTTCTTTTATTCAATTTTTTGTCAATTTTACTTCTTCTATTCTTTGTAAAATTGTTTATTTGAATGTTGATGATGTTATGGAGACCATGTCAGGCTGATTTAGTTTTAGGGATTGCTTTTGAACTATTTTGTTAGAACTCCTATTTTATTGAATTGAATGAAATTGTCTTTGATAATTATTGATTTTATTTGTGTTCATGCAATAAATCGAGAGACTGAGTAAGATTAATTGTGTAGGATTGTGTAATGAGAGTTGGTAGCCTATAGACATACAATCTCATATTAATTGATTAGTTAGAAGAGAGATCTCGACGAATTCAATTGATTACCCATAGGATAGTTTAATAATTAGTTAAATCAGTAGATTCATTGGGTAGTTTGAGAGATCGTCCAATTGATTCCCTTAAATTCGATTAAGGACAATTAATTACACCTTAAGAGAGGGTAGGTAATACATCCAAAAATCTAGGGTGAGATACAATTCAATTAATAAAATAGGAGGGAGACAAAATAAGGAAAAATGTAATCTTTAGTCTTTAAATCCTTGAATTCTGATTTTTTTTTGCATTTTGGTATTATTTATTGCTTTATGTTAGTCTTTTAATTTTAATTTAATTTTCTATATTATTTTCCTTAAATAATTTCATTTCTTAAACAAATTTTTGTCTGAATTAACTGGTGTCTGGGCATCAATTCCTGTGGGATCGATATCTGCTTTTTTTAACTACAAGTCACAACCCGTCCACTTGCAGTTTTTGAGCATAAAATAAGTAGATAGGTTTTACCATCAACAAGCTTTTGGCGTCGTTGCCAAGGTTGCTTGTTTAGCATCTTGTTTAATTTAGATTACTTTAATTTAAAATTTTTGATACTTTTCTTTGTAGAATTGTAGGTGCATGAACACAAGGAGCACCCGAAGAATGAAAGAAGGTAGTGAAGACGAGTTTCCTATCATCAAGAGACACAAAAGAGAGTTAAGAAGGGCAAAGCGTCTAAACTTTTTACAACAAGATATGGCTGAAAAAGGAGAGCAAGGAGGACTGGAGAAGACTCTGATGGATTTCATGAGACTAGGATTTAGTCCTTAAGGAGTGATGAGATCGGTGGTCCAAGCAAATAATTTCGAGATAAAGTCAGCGCCACTCAACATTCTATAAAATAGTGTGCAATTCTACGGACTATGCAATGAGGATCTGAACGTCCACATTGAAAATTTCTTATAGATCTGCGACACATTCTGATTTAATGGAATGTTCGACGATGCAGTGAAGCTAAGACTATTTTCATTCACATTGAAGGATGGGGCTAAAGCGTGGTACAACTCGTTGAATTCAGGCCAGATTACAACTTCGGAGCAGATTGCCCAAGCATTCCTCGCCAAGTATTTCTCATTAACGAAGACAATGAGGATTATTAAGGAGATTATAAATTTCCAACAAAATGACAAGGAATCTCTCTACAAAGCTTAGGAGAGATTTAAAGAATTTTGCAGAAGTCATCCCCATCACAATTTGCTAAGAGAGTTCCAACTTCAAACGTTTTACAATAGAGTGAATCTGAGTACTAGAGGAACCATCAATGCAGCTAGTAGAGGTTCATTAATGAGGAAGACGGTGGAACTAGCTCATAATCTTTTAGAGGAGTTGGCGAGCAATAGCTGCATGTGGTCAAGTGAAAGGAGAAGACAGGGGCAAAGGAACAAAAAGGTATAATACCAATTAACTTTGTTACAGCCTTGCAGGCTCAAATCACAGCTTTTACAAAGCAGCTAAACAACATACAAGGAGAATCTTCCTCTATGGTGAAGGCGATGCAAGTTCAATATGAGCTGTGCGGGCAAAACAACCACGACTTAGCAGAGTGTTTCCTATTGGGAGCTAGCAGTACGGAACAGGTAAACTACATGGGCCAGCCACAGTGAGGTAATAACCCGTACTCTAATACTTATAATATAGGATAGAAAAACTGTCCAAATTTTTCTTGGAGTACTAATAATGCAGGTGGCCAAGCGAGACCACAAGGACTGTCGGGATTCCAACAAGATCAAATGGGAGCTATGGAGAGTAAGTTGGACAAGTTTATAGAGATATTTGATTCCAAACTGGCAGCTTAAGAAGAGGGTTAGAAGAGGATGTTTGCTAGCCAGAAAGAGAATCAAAAAAGGATGAAGGCAAATTTTGATCAAACCATGAAGAACTATGCCTCTTTGATCCATAACTTTGAGGTTCAGGTAACTCAACTTACTGATACTTTATTTTCTCAAAATGCAGGTCTTTTATCGAGTAATAATGAGGTCATTCTAAGGGAGCAACTTAAAGCTATTACGCTTCAAAGTGGCAAGCAGATGGAAGAGCCAAATGTGAAAAGGGACAGCTAAGAAAAAGGGAAGTTATCTCTCTTCTATCTTTCACTCTTTCATGAATATATGAGGAATGGTAAAGTTAATGACCTCGAATTAGCTTGTTTAATTTCTTTTAGTTATCTTTGTCTAGTTGTTTGTTTGATTTATTCAATTAGGATTGTGTTTGAATTGAGTTTGATTAATGTTCAATTTAGTTTTTGGTTGAATTTCAACTTGTTTTCTTTTTGAAATCCTTAATGATAATATTAATTTGATGTGTTTTTAGGTTATGGGATTATGAAGAACCAAAATTAAGCTTGGAAGAAGGTTTAGATTTATGAGGATCACCTCTTCCTATGATCATGGGAATTGTGGGACTCCCATGAATTCCATCCAGAGGGAAACTTAAGCTTCCCTCCCATTTTTTTCTCACCCATTCTTCAAAATTTTACTCCCTCTCTCTCTAACCCACGAAATTCTCTCCTCCCACTCTTTAAAACTCTTCAATTTTCGTCTAGATTCTTGGTATTTTCTTCTACTCTTTCATTAATCTTACAATCCTTTCATCTTTTTATGCATTAATCATTCAAAAACACAAGGATTTGGGTAAGATTTTGCTCTCTCTCTCTTATATACAAATTTCACTCATCTTCTTCTCAATTTTTGCAGATTTTCTTCTTACATGGCACTAAAGAAGATTATGGCTAGGAAATTGGTTGATGAAGTCCGCTCATAAGTTTTCGGTGAAGGTAAGCGTGATTTGGCGGTAGTTTATTGTTCTCCATTTCTAATTTACTCAGAGGAAGAAGGTATGCGTTTCTGTGACCTTACAGATAGAGAAATAGTCACTCCTCATTATTTTGATTTTGAATTGTTAGAAAACATAGGAGTGAGATGAAAACTTGAACAATTAGCTACAAATATAGGTTGGAATAGGTTTGTTCAATATGACTTACCTATTCACCCTATGATGACCACGAAGTTTTTCACTGTTGTCCGACCTAACCCTAAAATGGAAGTTTTCTGGTTTAGGTTACTCGGTGATGTCTATAAATTGGATTATACTGTTAGGCGTGGTCTTTTTGATTTATCAAAGACTAAAATTTTAGATGATCACACTGATTTTGATGTCAATAGTTATTGGAAAAATCTGTATGGGGAAGAAAACTTTGACTCTAAGAATGCACCAAATTCTTTAATTCGTAGTGTTGAGCATTTACTTTTACACAAATTTATGTGCTTAACTGTGTTCAATAAAATTGAAAGTAACAAATGCTCAACTAAAGAACTTGTTTTTATGGTGCATGGATCGAAAAGTTAAAATTAACACGCCTTTTAGAAATTTTTAATCAACAGTGAGCATGGTAAATAAAAATAGTTCATATTTTGGAATGTCTTATGTTGTTACTGTTTTAGCTCGATTTTATAACCTTGATATGGGGGCGGTGCACACAACGCCACACGATATGTTTTACATATCGTATTTGAGATGTTTTGAGATTTTGGAGTTCCATTATATGGAATTACGAAATCCTCAAACGTGTACTACAGTGAGGAATAGGAAGGGCACCAGTACAGCCACTTCTCAATTCTCCACATCCCGCATAATCCTAGAGCCAGAGGTAAAAGTAGTGAAGGAGGAACTGAGTGCAGCAGTGGATGTTGACCGAATTTAACAAATCCTCGACCAGATGGCTATCAATTCTCAACAAATGACATCCCAACTAAATGAGATCGGAACCCAAATGTGGAAAGTCCATAAGGAGCAGTGTAGCTTGCAGAAGAAGTTCCTTAACATCTGTTAGAGGAATAATTTTAAAGCTCCTTTACCAACACCGTCACCACCATCATCTGAATTAGCTTTTCTTGCCCTTTTACTTTTAATTTTGTTGTTTCTCTTGTTTGTTTTCATTTCCTTTTATGTTTGTTTGGTTTCATGTTATATCTTTGTTTGGTTTCATATCATTTCTTTTGTTTGGTTTTATGTCACTTTTTATTTGGTTTCATGTCATTTGTGTGTTCCAATTTCTTTTGTTTGGTTTGAGGTCATTTTTTCTTATTTGATGGTTGACTTGTCACATTGAGGACAATGTGAACTTTAAGTGTGGGGAGGTGACTTTGACTTTCTCAATTGCATTGTTTACATTTTGTTAAATAGGATGCATGGTTAGGCATATCATATACTTTGTGTCAATAACGAAACTGCATTTGAATCATTCTAATGGATATGGACACAAGATTTTGTCATGCTAGTTAGAATTAGATTGAATGTATGCTTGAACTCGAATTAGGCCACTTGAGTAGAAAGTAAACCATACAGAGCGATGAAAAATAGTTGGTTACATAAGCTTAGTCACGAATTAACATTTGAACAATGAGGTAGTGTAGAGATGCATAATGAGTTTTCATTTGAGCTAATATGAGGATTGAGCCATATGACTTCATCTATAGTCATTCTATTTCTTTATTGAGTGATACTTCCTTAGGTTATTACCTTTAGAACTTGCTTTGAATTGATTTGAGTCTACTAGATGCATGCTTAATAGAGATGATTTAGGCCTTTTTTGTGTTAACCCTTGGCTTATATGACTTACCCTTTATATTATCCCTTAGTAACCCTATTGAGCCTTAACCTTTTGTTTCTTAAAAACACCTGAAATTTTAAAACTTTAAACCTCATCAACCTACCCATTCACAAGCTTAGTAGAGTATTGAGTAATACATTAGTTGGGATCGTTGTGAAAGTTTACCGAGAAGAGTTAAGTATATTTTTGCCAGTGGATTACAATGTATTTAGCATTATTTTGATTCATAGTTCTTCCATATGTTAAAAACAGAAAGAAAAATGAAAGAAAGAAAAAATGTTGAAAAGGAAAAGGAAAGAAAATGGAAGAACAAGTGAGTAAGCATCAATAAGTGCAGAATATTAGTTATATTTGCATATCTCAGAGTTATGTTTTGTTATCCCTTTATATCCACTTTTTACTTTACTAATGCTTGTGCTTAACCATTTTTCCCTCTTTACCCTCTTTAACCCTTACCACATTACAATCCTAAATAAGTCATTTTGATCTATTTATGGATGCAGTCATTGTGAAGAGAATTGGTGTTTTGGGAAGCCTATGGTGGTGTAGTTTCCTGTAGGAAGTTTGAGCGAAAAACTAACCAGCAAAAACTTGAGAGAAATGAGTGAAAATCGTAAGGAAAATTTGTTGACCCACCCTAAATTTTTTTTCGTTAAATTAAGCATAACAGTTTATGGAATAAATGCATAAGAATAAATTGAGGGCATTTTTGGCATGTAACTTAAGTACCAAGAGAGCCTAAGCTTATAAGGAAGGGTAAAGTAAACTTTTGGGACTTATTAAGGGTACATTGGGAAAAAGGAATTGTAGTCTTGTTATCTTAGAAGAGTGAAAAACGTGAATGGGAGAGAAAAG
>JAOTAY010020282.1:0-12988 GCA_025629805.1 Erythroxylum baracoense
GGATTAAGCCCATATGACTCCATCCATAGTCATTCTATTTCTTTGTTGAGTGATACTTCCTTAGGTTATTACCTTCATAACTTACTTTGAATCAGTTTGAATCTACTGGATGCATGCTTAATAGAGATGATTAAGGCCCTTTTTGTGTTAACCCTTGGCTTAAATGACTTACCCGTTGATTATCCCTTGCTACCCCCATTAAGTCTTAACCTTTTGTTTTTTGAAATACCCAAAAACTTTAAAACCAAAACCCCATTAACCTACCCATTCATAAGCTTAGTAGAGTATTAGGTAATAAATTAGTTAGGATTGTTGTGAAAATTCTTACCGAGATGAGTTGAGGATACTTCTGCTATGAATCACATTGTATTTAGTTGCGATTTTATTCATAGTTTCTTCCATGTATTAAGAAAAAGAAAGAAAAATGAAAAAAATTATTGAAAAGAAAAAGACAAGAAAAGAGAAAGGTAGAACAATTGAGTAGCATAAATAAGTGCAGAGTATTAGTATAATTACATTTGTATATCTCAGATTTATGTTTTGTTATCCCTTTTTACCTACTTTTTACTTTACAAATGCTTGTGTTAAAACCCTTTACCTTCTTTACTCGCCTTAACCCTTATCATATTACAACCCTAAGCAATTCCTTTTGATCTATTTATGCATGCAATCATTGTAGAGGAGAATTGGTGTATTAGTAAGCCTATGGTAGTGTAGTTTCATATAGGCACTTTGAGCGAAACACTAACCATCAAAAAATTGAGAGAAATGAGTGAAAACCGTGAGGAAGATTCATTTTGCATCTATACTTATCTTTGAGTGATGGCGCTAATTGTTGCGTTTGCTTATGTACACCAATGAAAAAGTAGTCATGATATGTGTAGTAACTTAATATTTGAGTTGGCTTAAATATGAGAGATTGTATGCTTTGATCTTTGTGAAAATAAAGTGATAGAATTGATTGGTTGTATTTATTTTGCTTGAGGACAAGCAAAGATTTAAGTATGGGGATGTTGATAGTTGTTCGTTATTGTATGTTTTTCTAAGTATTTGGCATGTGTTTCTTACATAATAGTTGATTATTGTTGTAGTTTAGAATTCATTTTGTATATTTCATTTAGTTTGATTTTCATTGTTGTTCTTTTATGTTTGATGTTAATTTAGGGTAAGAATTGATTATTTCTATTGAGGAAGGAAGATTGAGTTAGAGATCAAAGAGGAGAAGAGAAGAGGGAACTTTCTATTACAAAATTCCACAATCGTGAGAATCATGCCAATTCCCATGATCGTGGGAACTTTAATCCGAGACATTATGCGGGGTTCAATTAAACTTTAAGGTTTGTGGACTATATAACATATTAAGCCTCCATGGAAGAAAAAAATGAAAACCCTCTATAGAAAAGAGCCTTCTTGCGTGAAGAATACAAGTTTTGAGTCTTGAGGAAGGTGAAGAATCAAGGATTATCAACAACAATTAGGAAAATAGCACATCAATATCAAAAATTCCAGATTTTGGCAAAGAAGAGATGGAGTTTCTTTATTCATTTTTCTGTCAATTTTATCTCTTCTAATCTTTATAGAATGGAATATTTGAGTGTTGGTAATGTTATGGAGACGATGAGTGGCTGATTTGTTTTTAGAGATTGCTTTTGAACTATTTTTGTTAAATTCCTATTTTATTGAATTGAATGAAAGTTGTCTTTGATGATTGTTGATTTTAAGGTTATTTGTGTAGGATTATACAACGAGAATTGACAACCTATATACCTGCAATCATCAGGTTAATTGATTAGTTAGAAGAGAGATCTTGGCTAATTCAATTGATTACCCACAGGACAGTTTAATAACTAGTTAAATTGGTGAAATGATTGGGTAGGATGAGAGAACGTTCAATTGACTTCATTCAATTTGATTAGGGATAATTAATTACACCTTGAGAAAATCTTAGGTGAGACACAATTCGATTAATAAAATAGAAGGGAGATAAAATAAGGAGAAAGTGATCTCTAGTAATTAGATTCTTGAATTCCAATTTTCTGTATTTTGGTATTGTTCATTGTTTATTATTAGTCTTTCAATTTTAATTTAATTTTTCAGATTATTTTCATTAAGCAATTTCGTTTCTTAAACAAAGTTTGATCTGAATTAAGTGATGTCTACGCATCAGTCCCTATGAGATTGATATCCGCTTTTTAACTACAAGTCACAACCTGTACACTTACGATTTTTGAGAGTAAAACGAGTAAATTGTTTTGCATAAATTACACTTAACACTCGATTTGAGCTAGACATAAATCCTCTGGAATGGGACATGTAGATGCTCCTGAATCAAGAACCTATGAGAGATGACTATAGGGAGCAGGATCTTACTGGAGGAAGAGATGGAGATTGTTCAATTGATATTGTTTCAACCACCTCCATTTTGGATGACTTTGTAGTCCAAAACAAGACTGCTAAATGGAAATTAGCTAGGAAGAAAAACAAACAGCAAAACATAGGGGATTACCCCTCATCATGTCAATCCTAGTTTGGAATACAAGAGGGTTGAATGACCCTCTTAAAAAGTTAGTTGTGAAGGAGATGGTGAGGGATCGTAAACCTCTCTTAGTAGGTCTTTTTGAAACCAAAATAAACGATCATCACATACTACATGGTGCAGGATTTTTAGGTGCTAATTAAGAGCTCTATTCTAATCATAGCTTGCATTATCATGGTAGCATAATATGTCTTTACAATTCTAACCTGATTGAAGTGAATCTCCTTGAAGAAGCTGAACAAATGATACACTTTCACTGCCATATAAAACATTCTAGTTTTCTAGTTTTTCATTCGAGCTATCTCTAATTTATGTTTCTAACTTTGGTTTTCATCACGATAGATTATGGCAAAATTTACAAAAATTGTAAGCTAGCATTCATCAACCATGGATAGTGGTAGGTGACTTTAACTGCTTACTTAACTCTTCCGAAGTTGAGGCGGGTAGGAGATTTCATCTTGGAATTATGAAGGAGCTCTCCAACTTTTTGATGCAAATGGATTTGGTTGATTTAAGTTCAATAGGTCGGCTGTTTACATAGACAAACAATCAACAAGGTAGTCTTATGGTGAGAAAGAAACTAGATAGGGTGCTAGTCAACTCTGTTTAGTTAACCCAATTACCAAATCCATATATACATTTTGGTGAACAGATGATTTCATACCGTTCATTTATGTTGGTTCAAAGAATTATTGGAAGTAGACATATGGGAGCTCCTTTTAGATTTTTTAATGCTCTTACTGATATGGAGGGCTTCCCAGAATTGGTCTCTACTTGATGGCAGGCTTCAATATTAATATATGAGGCATTCCAATTCATGAAAAAATTAAATAAGATGAAGGGCTGTCAAATTGTTTATGTAGAGCGGAAACCTTAGTTTAAACAGCGTAAAGGATAAACTTACTTTGGCCCAATAACTGTATTATCTTCATCCTAACGATCCTAGGCATAAATAAACAGAAATACATTTCATGCAGGAATATCAAGACGCTCTTTGATTTCATCATTCGATTCTTAAGCAGAAAGCACAAATCCATTGGCTGAAAGAGGGGGATTCGAACTCTAAGTTCTTTCACTCCTCTTTACTAGCACGATGTAATTTTAACAAAATATCTATGTTGCATGATCGAGATGGACGGGTATACACTGAACAAAATATCCTATGAGATTGTGAGACAATATTTTATTGATCTTATGGGAACATCTGAAAGTCAAATACCTAGCTCGCAAGTTTGCAAATTATTTGAATGCCATTTGGATCAGCCAACTGAGGATGCTATCATCTCCACTATCTCAGCTGAAGACATCAAACACATAATATTTAGTCTCCATCCTTCGAAATCTCCTGGTCCGGATGGTTTTTCTACCTTGTTTTTTCAACGCACTTGGGATCAATCATATATACTTGTGTCTGATCCCTAAAAAGCAAAGGCCTAACACCATGAATGATTTTAGGCCGATATCCTGCTGTAACACCATACATAAGATCATCTCGAAGATATTAGCTGAGACACTTAAGATGGCTTTATCTACTTTAGTTACTAGTGTTCAAGGAGCATTTCTACCAGATCGTAAAATTGTGATCGCATCATGATAATGCAAGAACTCTTGAAGGATTATAACATTGGTAAAATGCTCAATAATTGCATGATAAAGGTAGACTTCTTCAAAGTCTTTGATGCCATTAGTTGGGCCTTTATTCAACTATGCCTTGGAGCTATACACATATCGCCCAAAGTTGTGCAATGGATCATGACATGTATTCAAACTTCCATATTGAGTGTGCTGGTTAACAGTTTTCCATCTATACCTTTCAACCCAGCTAGGGGAAAATGACTCATCACTTCCGATAGGGATTCAAATTCCATCATAATTGTGAAGAGACCAAACTTACTCATTTATATGTGCGTATGATTTGTTACTGTTATGTGCAGCTGATCCATTTTTCATCAATACAATGATGCATTCTCTTCAATCATTTGTTCAATGGTCTTGCCTTAAGAATAATCCAGATAAAAGCTGCTTATACCTCTCTTCAGATGTGAGGAATCCAGAAGAGTTAAAGCAATTAAAGGGTATGAATACTACTTCAAATACATTATGCTATTTGGGAGTTGCATTTACTGCATCTAAACTTAAATATCGAGAATGCCTTCCTATTATTAAAAGAACGAAATCAAGGATCATGGCTTGGCAAAATAGGTTTCTATCTTATGCTGTCAGGGTTACCTTAATTATTTTGTTCCCCCAACAGCCTCCATCTTCATTGGACTGCATATGTAGCTTTACCAAAGAAAGCAACAAAGGACTTAGACAGAATTTTGAAAACTTTTCTATGTGATGTGGCTTAATAAAACCTTATATAAAATTATTGTATTTGGTAAAAGTTGATTAAGATGAATAAGGATCCTATAAATATAGACCGGATGTGTCAAACTACGTTACTAAATTTTGATTGTTGTTTCATTTACTGAGTATTTGATTTTTCTATTTACAATTTAATTATGAAAAAAATTAACAGTTACTTATTGACAGAATTACTTTCTATTAATTAACCGTCAGGTTCAGTTCAAAATAACAGCCACAGAGCTTCTGTATTGCGGAATTACAACCTTCGGGTGTTTCAATGTCAACGGAGATGAAGCCCCGATTTCTTCCTACGCTATCGTTCATTTCGGTCCAAAGCTCGTTGTTTATTCTTGCACGCTGTCGTTCTATTTTATTTGCTTGTAATTGTCTCACAACGTCTTCATTTTTTTGGCTGTCTTCTGCTGTAGGAGAGTATTTACACTCTTCAAATAACTTGTCGCCTTACAATATTTGTCTATTAATCCATTTTAATTTTTCAAAAGAATTTGGTTTTATAATAATAAAAAATTGTAATCATCTTATTAATTTCAAATTTTATCTCGAGTTTTTAATTATTTACAATTAATTTATTTTTTCAAATTTCCTTTTTTATAATTACACAATATGAATTTGAATCGCTTTAAAAAAGATAAAATTACTACTAATAAAATTTTAAACAATATATTTAATTGAGTTTGCTTAGGCTCAATTGTGTTCGGATTTGGATCAAAAGCCTCGGGTCAGGCTTTAAAAAATTGTGATTCCTGTGTTTTAATTTTACTAAATAAAAATTAGTGGGTAATTTAATTTTTCTAGACATATTCTGAATATTCATGAGTAAATAGAAAATATTTATATTTTAATATACATTAGTAAATAGATACATAAAAATATATATAATATTAGTAGATACCCTTTAGTAAATAAGTGACTAGAACTATAGCAACAATTCTAAATGTTGTATATATAAGATTTTATTGTAACATTTTTTTAATTTTGTTGCCTTTTTTATATGTAGCAACAAATTATTATTATCATTACCTTTTAATATTAGTAAAGTCGATACTTTAAAAACTGATGCATTATATTAATTTTTAGTAACACATTTTTCAACTGTTACAAACATGTTGTTACCTAAAGTTCTGTTACCTAAAGTTCATTTTACAGTAGTAAAAAATCAGTGTAAAATTGTCACCTTAACTGTTTGCTGAGCTCTAAGTTGAAAGAGTAACTTTTATTTTATTCTTTTCTCGAGACTAGATAAACAATTGGTGATGGACAGGAGATCATACGTTAGGAAAGATTTGAAGAACTAGTCTTGATTGCGTAGTTCTGCTTATTTGTTTTCTTATTTTGATATATGTTTGCAAGTGAAGGAATGTTCTAATTGGTAACTTTTTGTGGACCGCAGCTTTCAGTGTGACAAAATTCAGGAGCAGCGGGATAAGGAGATACTGGAGTATATATGCTCGCTTCTTCGGTTCATCTATAGCTTTCAGTGTGAAAAATTCAAATGTTGCTAATTAAGATCATAAAAATGCGTACCCCACACAAAAAGCAAATAGACACCTAACAGTGATCGAGTACAACCAAATAAATTACGTTGAATTTAGGCTTCATGTTGTCGCTACTCCTTAGATCATCCACTCTGCTATTAAGTTTGTTGTTCCCGTCCACGTCTCAATTCTCTTTCATTTCATCTTCATTTTCTTGATGGATACGGATACATAAGAAATTTACTAATCTCTTACGTAAATTTCTTATGTATAAGAGATTAGTAACTGACTTTTACCCTGCCCATCGGCAGGTGATCTTGCACCAAAAATTTACTAATCTCAGTTACAAAGCTAACGAATTATAAATAAGAAAGAGAACGGGGACTAAGATTTGGACGAATTCATCGTGTGAGCGGAAAAAAGGATGGGCTTTGCGATCTGGTGGATATGCCGATCTCTGCTACATTTGCGGGTACGATATTTTGCTTCTGCCATTTTTAGCATTCGCCTTCTCTTTCTTTGCTTTCTGTGAACAAGCATAACTTTGAGTGTATTGTGATGTTTATGAAAGAAAAAGTTCTGGATACTTTCATACAATGACTGATTTATATTCCAAGCTTTTTGGAGCTTTATTTGAGAAACCGAAATCATAACAACCATAACAAACTTTCTTTTCATTATAACTAATTATGCTAACATAACAAACTCTCTCTAACACCCCCCTTAAGTTGGAGGGTGGGAAGAAGAAGACAACCCCCAACTTGCTAAGGAGGTGATGATGCTACTTGTCGAGAAGGGGCTTGGTGTACAGATCAGCTAACTGGTTTTGTGTGTTCAAATAAGTAAAGGTAATGAGCCCTTCTTGTAATTTTTCTCAGACAAAATGACAGTCTAATTCAATGTGTTTAGTCCTTTCATGGAAAACTAAGTTCTTAGCAATATAGATTGCAGCTTGATTATCACATTTCACTTGGAAAAGAAGTAAATTAGGCACAGTAATTTCATGAAGTAACTGGGTTAATCAAGCCAATTTTGCAGTAACTTGACGCATTGATCGATATTCAGCCTCAATTGAAGACAAAACAACCGTAACTTGTTTCTTAGGTTTCCAGGATATTGGACTGCTACCCAAGGAAATATAATAACCACTCACTGACCTTCTACTGCATAAACAAGCCGCCCAATCAAAGTCACAAAAAGCCTGTAGAAAAATGAAAATTTGTTGTTGAAGAGAAGGCCTTAGGCGGGATTTCTGTTGATGTATTTAAGGACATGTAAGGCGGCATCATAATTGGAGACTCGAGGATCATCTATAAATTGACTCAATTGTTGTACTGTAAAGGACAGATCAAGTCTGGTATAGGTGAGGTAGTTGAAAGTTGCCAACCAATTTCCTGTAGAGGCTAGAATTGGAAAGCACAGGACCTACATGCTGTTGAAGCTTGATAATAGGATCTAGAGGATTGATGATAGAAGAACTGTCCAAACAACCAAATTCCTTTAATAAAACAAGAGCATATTTGCGTTTTCATAATAAGCCCCTAAGGCTCTTGAATAATCTCAAGAGCCAGAAAGTAATGCAATGCGTCAAGATCTTTTATTTTAAATTACTGGTCTAAATAGGACTTTAAATGAGTAATTTCCTTAGCATGATTACCAGTCAACAAAATGTCATCAATATAGATTGCCATAAAAACTATAGATGATCCCATGTGCTTGGAAAATAGAGAGTAATCATTTTTGGATTGAATATAGCCCAAAATTTTCAAAGCGTCAGCAACTTAGCATGACATTGTTAAACATTTATGGATCAATTAATCACACTTTAAATCAAACCTAAATCCATGATGTTTCAAGTTTTTAATAACAATTTATTCCCTCTCTTCCTGTCACCTTACAATGCTAGTGTTTCACGATGGTTAGAAACGTTGTATAATGTTTTAGTTAACTAAACCTGAAATTGTTTCTACAAAATGTAAAGGGAGAGGAAAAGGGCTTAGACCTATTTGATTCTTATGGCTTGTAGACCCATTAACCATCATACTGCGTTCCTTAATTAGAATCAATCCATTATATATGACATGGGCCACCTTAAATTAATCTAAAAATCTCCCACTTGGCCCATGTGACGACTTGGTGATTCAACAATAAAACTTTAAATGCACACAATACATGGAATCGATCAAGTCATTATTAATTGAATTAAGATGATGAGATCATGGAGGACACAAGTTATACAACATGATTCCTTCCATGTATCACATAATCAACTCAACTCATAAAGGGTAATTATGTAATTGTCATCTCACATAAACAATTATTGTATACAACATAATATGGATAATAAGTGAGCAAAATATGACCGTAATTGAATTCACAAGTGTCATAATTCGAGCAAGGCAATTATTTACATGTCAGAACGCTATGCTAACAAGTACTTATCGATAATGTCCATCCATTCAACGTGGCCAACAAATGTTTTGGGCGGTAAGCCTTTAGTTAATGGATCCGCTATCATTAGATCAGTACTAATATGCCCAATTGACACTTTATGTTTTTGCACTTCTTCTTTCATAGACAAGTACTTTAAATCCATGTGTTTCGCACCCTTTGAATACTTGTCTTTCTTAGAGAAGAAAATAGCTGTGGAGTTGTCACAATAAATTCTTAACTGTTTGGCTATACTGTCGACAATGCCTAGACCTAAGATAAAGTTTCGCAATCACAATCCATGAACTGTGACTTCAAAGCATGCCACAAATTCAGCATCCATAGTGGAAGTAGCAATGACGGACTGCTTTCCATTTTTTCATGAAACTGCTCCTCCAGTTAATAGGAACATATAATGAAATGTAGATTTCCGTGAGTCTACACAACTGGCATAGTCTGAATTTGACTAACCTATCACTTTGAGATGGGTTGATTTTTTATATGTGAGCATATAATCCTTTGTACCTTGTAAATATCTCATTACTTTCTTTGCAGCTTTCAAGTGGTCCATTCCAGGATTGTTTTGATATCAACCTTGCATTCCAACAACAAAACTAATATCTGGTTGAGTGCATGTTTAAGCATACGTTAAGCTCCGGACTACTGACGCATAAGGAATAGACTCCATTTCCTTACGCTTCAAATCATTTTGTGGACATTGCATTTGACTAAATTTGTCCTCTTTTTGAATTGGAACTATCCCTGTGGAGCACTTTTCTATTTTAAATCTTTTTAATACTTTCTCGATATAACCTTTCTGAGACAATCCTAACAATCCTTGTGATCTATCACGGAATAATTCAATTCCTATCAAATGGGATGCCTCACCCATATCTTTCATTTCGAAATTATTACAGAGGAAGGTTTTTACATCATTTAGCATAATAATATCATTTGCAACAAGAAGGATATCGTCAACATATAGGACTAATATAATGAACTTGCTCCCACTAACCTTCATATACATACACCGATCAACAGTGTTCTCTACAAAACTGTAACACGTAATGGTATCATTAAACTTAAGATACCATTCTCGGGAAGCCTATTTCAGTCTATATATTGACTTGTTTAATTTACACACTAACTTGTCCTTTCCTGTGGTTTTGATACCTTCTGGTTGATCCATGTACACTTCTTCTTCCAAGTCACCATTTAGAAAGGTGGTCTTTACGTCTATTTGGTGAAGCACTAAATCATAATGAGCTAACAAAGCCATAACAATTCTTAAGGACTTCTTCTTTTAAACTAGAGAGAAGGTCTCTTTATAGTCAATGCCATCCTTTTGAGTGTAACCTTTGGCAATAAGTCTGGCTTTATACCTTTCAATATTGCCTTGTGAGTCACGTTTGGTCTTAAAGACTCAGTTATAGCCCACTTGCTTTGCACCTTCTAGCAACTTAACTAATTCCCAAACTTCGTTGTCATCCATTGATTTAAAATTTTCTTTCATAGCATTGAACCATTTTTCAGAATTGTTACATTCCACGACTTGTTTAAATGAGACTAGATTCTTATCAATGCTCAAGTAACATTCATGTTCAAATGAGTAAACCTCATAGTCACTCGAAATAGCTGGTCTTTTTTGCCTTACAGACCTTCGTAATGCTACTTCTTGTGGCATCACTTGATTATTTGTAACTTGAACAACATTAGCTGGTTCTTCATTAATATGTTCAATTTGTGGAATTGGAACATTAGTTTGTTGTTTCAGTACGTTACATATCTGTAATGAAACAAAAGGAATAACAACTGGTAGGATCACATTTGATGTAGTAGTTTCTACTCGACTGTCGTGAATATCCACTTTTTATGGTTCTCCATTTCCACTAATTTGAACATTTTCAATGAACCGAGCATTACCAGACTCAACTATTCTCATACTATGATTAGGATAGTAAAATCTGTACCCTTTTCACTTTTCAGGATAGCCAATGAAATAACCATTAACAGTTCTCACATCAGGCTTCCTTTTATGTGGATTATACAGCCTTACTTCTGCCAGACAACCACAAATGTGAAGGTATTGTAAACTAGGTTTCCTTCTTGTCCACAGTTCATAAGGTGTCTTAGGAGCTGCTTTACTAGGAATCATATTAAGCAGATATGCAGTGGTCTTTAATGTATGCATCCACAATGATAACAGTACAGTACTATAACTTAACATACTCTGAACCATATCTATAATAGTATGATTCTAACTTTCGGCTACACTATTTTGTTGTGATATACCAGGCATTGTGTATTGTTCACATATGCCTCAACTTACAAGAAACTTTGCAAATGGATCTAGGCATTGTTCACTTTCATCAAATTTTCCATAATATTCACCACCTCTATCAGGCCTCACTATCTTTACTTTTCTATCTAACTGTCTTTCTAACTCATTAACAAGCACCTCTAGGATGTCCATAGATTGAGACCTTTTCATACAGCAGATAAATATAACCATATCGTGAGAAGCTATTAATAAAGGTAATGAAATATTTTTTGTCACCTCAAGAAGCAAAGTCGAAAGGACCATAGATGTCAATGTTTATTAATTCAAGTATTTCGTTACTTCTTGTGGCTGGTTGCTTTGATATATGTTTAGTTTGCTTACCTTTAATGCAATCCACACATATATCCTAGTTAGCAAAATCTAATTGAGGTAAGATTTCATTTTTCACTATCCTCTGTACCTTTTCCTTAGATATATGACCTAATCTTTTATGCCATAAAAAAGTAGAACATCCATTTTGTGCACTACGTTTACTACCTATAATATTGTCAACATAAAATAGAGATTCAACAAAATCAACATTAAGATTGAAACGATATAAACAATCCATTGAAATACCAGAACCATAATAGTACTTGCGTTTATACAATAAAAACACACAGTTTCCAATCTTAAATTGAAATCCTACATCATCTAACTTTGCAACAGAAACTAAATTTCTAGCACATTCAGGAATATAAAGACACTTTTCTAGATCCAGGTAACACCCAGTGTCTAAGATCAATCTGTACGTTCCAATTCCCTCTATTTGTGCCTTCATTTTGTTCCCCATATATAAGAACTTTTCAGTTCTGTTTATGATTTGGATTAAAAGGAATCCTTGTTTAACATGTGACATATGAGTAGTTGCACTAGAATCTAACCACCAGGTATTATTAGGCACTTCAATAAGATTTGATTCAAAAAATACTGAGATATAGTACGTACCTTTCTTTTCAAACAAAGCCTTTCTTTTAGGGCAATCCTTCTTTAGGTGACCAGGCTTCTTACAGAAGTGGCACCTCTTATCTTTATAGATTTGACCCTTATTAATTTTGCTCAGAATGTCCTTATCTTTGCCTTTCTTTCTTGGTTTGTTCTTGATGCTACTAGCTCCTTGATGAAATGTGAGATGAACAGAGTGCTCCTTCATTTTCTTCAATCTCCCTTCCTCCTGAACCAATATGAACTTAATGTCTTGAAGGTTCCATTTTTTCTTAATGATGTTATAATTCACTTGGAATTGGCCGAATTCAAGAGAAAGTGAGTTGATGATGAACTGTACAAAGAAGGACTCACTTACATCCTTACCCATAGATTTCAGCTTTACAGCTAGGTTTGACATATGAGTTACATGATCATGAATGAGTTGTGACTAGCCAAACCTCTTGGTCGTTAGCTTACTCATTAAAGTCCCTACTATGGACTTGTCAGCTATATCAGATTGGGAGTATTTCTTAAGCTTCAATATGAACTCCTTTGCATTATCCGTCTTACGCTTTGATGGCTTCACATTTTCTGCGATTGTCATTCGCATCAAATTTAAGCTCAGCCTGTTAGACCGTTCCCAACCCTCATAATAAGACTTGTTAGCTTTAGAACTAGTCTCAGTTATGGTTGCGGGTCTTGCGTCTGAAACTATGGCCAAATTCAAATCCATTACACCCAGTTGGGACTGGATTTGTTTGGACCAATCCACATAATTCAGACCATTGAACTTGATCAAGTCATTTCCTAAAGCGAACAAATTAGTAGATGCTGCAAATATAACATATAGTCTACACATTAATGCTTTGAGTAGACCTAAATGGATTCAAACTAATAATAAACTTTGATTATGCATTTAAATTCTCCTTT
>JAOTAY010020283.1:0-12988 GCA_025629805.1 Erythroxylum baracoense
AGTAAGGTTGGATGCCGCGGTATGTCCCGCAAACACACGCCGCCGACCTAAGGGCGGGGTGTGGGGTCCAACATTTAGAACCCTCATTTTGTTTAGTCATCTGTTTATTTGTTTCATTGTCAGTTTGTTTGGTTGTCAATCTCTTGAATTTGGTTTAGGATGATATCTTTCTTTCACTTCTTAGAATCTAATTCTAGTCTCTAGTAGGATGCACATTCTAATGTTCACCAATTAATATCACTTTTGGGATGTCATTAGTCACTTTGATATGGTTCTGGTCTTAGGTATTCAATTCTTTTCCTAACATAGCTAATTCTTATCTTTCTAGTTTGCTTCTTTTATGAGCTCAAGAAAATCAAAGAATGTCCAAACTTTGAATACGCTAGAAAGTCTAAGTAAGTAAGGTTGATCATTTAGAAGATTAATACAAAGATGATATAAAATATGGTACATGTATTAATCCTCTAAAAACATTTGCATCACACTTTTAAAGCTGAGATATAAATCCATCTTTGTGTATATATGCATCCTACATTTATCTACAAAAACATTACTTTAAGGATAATGAGACTTACTTGATAAATCTCCATATTTGGTAGTGTAGTGACATTTAAGTGACCTAGAGGCTTGCTTGATAAATCTCTATATTTACAGAAGCACTAGTCTCCTTTTTCTTTTGGTTCAATCTTAATTCTTCTCTATTCATTCTTCTAGATGTACAAAACATCCAAAGATAGAGTACCTTTCGTATCACTCATAATAATGATAAACAACTTGTCTTCAACTTATGATTATAATAGTAATATTAATATAGGAGATTGATGGCTTAACTTCAACTCAATTATGTTTAAACTAGTATACACCATATCTTTTTAAGAGGTTAGTCGAGTAATATGATAGAAATTTTCCAAGTATTTCAAGTAGTTTTTGAAGAGCATTGTCATATTTTAATCAATATTGAACATACAATTTTATTTGTATAAGGTTCAAAGTGTTTGGTTGAGAATGAGTGATCAAAATGCTTTCTAAACCTCATGCCACATGACTTTGTGTAACCTTATACAAATCATGTAGCCACCTTGAACTAATAATTTAAAACATACCTATCTGTACATGAAAAGGATTGTATTATAAACCAAGTAGTCGATTTTTAGGCGATGGTTACTAGCACCCTCTGGTTTTCTTAAGTTACTTCTCAATGATGGGTAGAAAATAGAGTATATTGACGATTAATTAAGATTTAACTAATCGATATTTTGACATTTATAGTAACTTAAAGCTGCTAGCAGAATTAAGATTCAGCTTCTAAAATGCTTTTTTTTCCAGAATAAAAATTTCTGTTGAGTTAAATCAACTATCAAGGATGATTAAGGAAAATGTTTATGGTTAGATTCCAATATCTACACAAGGAAAGAATTATTTATACCTGTGACAAATAGCTAACAATCTTTGTGGCATTTTATCAAACACATTACAAGCATTATCCCATATTCTCAATATTAACACACAAAGTTCTCAAATTAGCCACATCAGTTCTCAAAACAATCAAAAAAACCAAATTGATGAAGAGAGAATGAGAGATTACCTTATTAAGTAGGTTGAACCATTCTCCGTTGGTGACTTCGACATGCACACAATAGATGATATACAAAGATTATTCGCAAGGTTATGCACACGCTAAGTCTTACTATTTATAACATCGTTAAATTCCACAAGCACACGAGTCGTTCGCGTAGTACCTAAGGTGTCGATCCCACGAGGAAGGGAACTAGTCCTAAAATCTAACAGCAACTAAGTTCACAAACCTAAATTAACAACTAATGTAGAAATTTAAATTAATTAAGAATCAAATACGAGAAATTAAGCACCCAAAAGAACAAACAAAAATGAACTCACACAAATAATCCGAATTTCAACCTAGAAGTGACCAATTGAGACAAAAGGGAAATTTATTCGAAATTAAAGAAAATCTATCCAATTATGAAAATTTCGATTTAATGGGCCTAGATGATATTGGGGTGAATTACTCTCTCTCGAGTTATAATTCTAAACCCTAATTAACAAACCTTAATTCAAATTATGAAAATTGTGATCTCTCGATCCTCAATTTGTCCAAAACCTAAATTAATTCTAACGCTGTCTATTAACCTGCCGGGAATCTTTACTCGATCTCTCATTACACGACTTTACCAGTTTAATTCAATTCTCTACCTATCGATTTACTTAACTCTCATTAATCTAAATCGATGATTTTTACTAGCTCACCAGTTTATTGCCCAGATGTGAAGAATCAAATTGAAACACAATAAATTGAAATAAAACACAATCAAATCAATTTTATTAATCTCAAGAATAAATAAACCCGAAGGTGAGTTTAGACAGAAAAATCAACACTCAACGACAAACAATTCTAATCAATCTCAAATTCCACACATCAATGAAATCAGAATAAAAACTTAAAGATACTATTGGAATGGATCTCGAAGTTGCGACTGTGAGAAACCACCTGTTTTGAGAAGTATTTCGCATCAAGCGTATCTCCGTGCCTCTCTTCCTTCATCTACTTTCTCAATCGATTGATCTCTATCTAGGTTTTCCTTCAAATTTTTGGCAAAATCTCACGTCTGTATAGCTTTCTCGGCTCTCTAAACAATCTCTTGGTGGCTGCTAGGTATTGTTCTATTTATTCGGTAGCAGCTCTAGGTCAAACTCAAGGTCAAAAAAGTCTAAAAAACTACCCCGTGGCTGGCACTTTTTCCTTTATGTCATGATCGTGGCCTGAAGTGCACAATCGTAGCCTGACTTGACGCTCTTTATCATGATCGTGGCTCCTGGTGCACGATCGTGGCCTGGCTGCCTCTAGCTCTTCCTCTTCTTCAAGATCGTAGCCCATGTGCACGATTGCGTCCTGTATGTTTTGGCCTGAAACTCTTTAAATCTTCACCATTCTTCCCTGTTTAACCTGCAACACTAGCACACATATCAAGGTACCTCAAAAATATACAATTTCAGCCCAAAGATTCAAACTAACCCATAAACACACTTAAACACAAAACTAATCTAATTAAGCCCTAAATACATAATCAACACTCAATTTAACACAAAATGCATAACAAATTAACACTAAAACATCATACAACATACTACTATCAACAACCCCACACTTAAATGTTTGCTTTTCCTCAAGTAAACAAAACAACAACACCTAACAAAATAAACACACTCTGTAATAATGTGATAATGGCTCTAATCTTCATGAACTAAATTTAATCTTGGACACACTCATTTGAATTATGTTAAATCATTAGCATGCAAAATATGTGCCTAGGGGCTTTGAACTAAATATACAACTAACTCGAGACTAAGTGTTAACCTGTTTACCCTTTTCAATTGTGCCTACATTAATAATTTTTCCATCCCTCAGACTTGGTAACTGTTCCTAGGTATAATTACATGAAACTTCAAGCCTATTAGAAGTCTGGTAGGTTTTTATTTAAACACACAATTATTATTTTTTATTATTTTTCACTCGGCACTTAGCCTTTTACTCGGAGGCAGACATTTGCGACGAATGTCGATCCGGTTACTCGACTAATTCGTGTACCAATAGCTTGGTTGAAATGTTATTATAGCCTTTTTATGCGAAGGCACACATTTGTGATACGTGTTGATCCGATTACTCAGCTACATCACGTTTTCAACTGGCTACTAGCTCTATTCATAACTTAAAGGCCAGCGGAATAGTGATTATTAACACTTATTAAACATTTTTTTACCTTGTTGCTTTTAGCTATTTGTTTCCATGAAAAATACTAGTTGAGCTACTTAACCTAAAAGGCCTCAAATTATGAATGAATGTGACAATCTATAGGGTGCTAAATTTACATTAAGTCCTAATTAGGCTGTATATTTATCCTAAAGGCCCCTATTTCACTAATTTAGCAAGCTAATGATTGTTCACAACCTAATAGACCATGTCCAAAATTAAAAAAAATTCACTCAATCTAAGAAGCCATTGACACATTCACACACTTCACAACATGCAACCTGATACTATCATAAGGTATGCAAAATTCACATAAAAAAGAAAAATACATAATCCCTCCCCACACTTGAACAACACATTGTCCTCAATGTGAGAAGGAACACACACGACACATACATAAATGAAATGTGAAAACAAAAATTAAAATAACAAAGAATAGATAAAATTAACGATAAAAATAAAATTAACAATGAAAATAAAAATAACAGAAAAATAAACACACAAAACAAAATAAAATTGGAGAAAATTTTGGGTTAGATTTGGATCCTAAGGAGATGGAGGTGGTTATGGTGTGGGGTGGTAATTGAATACCTTGAGCTTCAAAATACCGATGGAGTCAGCGGATTTCTCGGCTCTAGCATCTTTGTGTACGCACCATTTCCTTTAATGTTATGTTGGTTTCGGATATTGCATCCAAAACCATTGTCCAACGTTGGTCCTCTTCTTCCAATTCCTTGCTCGTTGATGTTTCTCGTACCTGTCTAGGTGACGCGGAGTTCGAGCTTGCCTGACTCGTCCTGGTCCGCACATATGTCTTTTCATTTATTTCCCGTAGGATCATGTTGGTGGAGTGAATGATCTCTGCCCAAAATAGATGATGGTGGTCAAAGAACTCGAGCAGATGCACTGTTAACCCGATCTGCAACAAAATGCTCTGTGATGGCAAAAACCAGGTACCCCATTCCAAGATGGTTGCTCCGCTTTCGCGGAATTACAGTAAGAGCATTCAGCATATACATGGATGTGCATAACAGAATACTATGGTCCGTGCACCATAGTATGAACAGTTCCTTGGTTAAACACTTGTTGATATCTGATTTGTCAAAGACTAGTTGGCACAAAAATTTGTGCAACAACAATTGTTCATGTGACTAGATAATTTTGTTATGGGCATTTTTGGCATAAAAATGCTCAATTCCAGTTAGCTCATGCCAATATTGGGAGACACTGAAATCTTTATGTTGATCAACGATGGTCGATTCGGGAAATCCACACACCTCATACATGAGTTCGACTGTTAATTCGTATGCTCTCTTGCCCAATCTAAACCACATTTCCTTGGTGTTACTAGAGTCAAAGGTTAAGGAAATAAAGAACTCCAGAGTAAGTTCCTCATACACAGGGAATTGGAACCGTATAAACTGGTCCCACTGGACTCTCTTAGCTAGGTTTTCTATCTGCTCACGCTCTTTTATTCGATCTAATGTATCAAAATCAAAGTATTTAGGCACAACAATTTGTCTAGAATGAAGGGAACATAAACAAATACCTTCTTCCTCGGTGTAAATGAGAAATGAAGCTTTAAAGTTCGCTGCTCAGTTTCGCCTCCCCCATCCTGCGACTTGTTGTGCTCTGTAAGGCTCCCGTCAGGCCGATTGCTTAATGTGAGGCATGTTTGAGTTGAATTTGGAAAAATTTAGAGATTGCAAACATTTTAGAGGGAAGTGACAGTGTTTGAATGTTAGAATTCTAGAGACATAAAGTAAAATGAAAGTGGAAGTGAAAGTTAAGTAAGAATTAAATAAATAGGTGGTAAAAATGTTAAAATGGTAAAGTTGTCACTTAAAATTTGCGTCCTTCCCTTTTTGTGCATAGTCGCAGGCCACATACAGCGTACCACTGAAGGAATTCCCAATCGTAGGCCATGATCGTGACCTGACAGGTCACGGTTGTGGCCAGTGCCTATATTCTGACACCAAGACCTTCTTCTCCGAATTCTTTTCTTCTCTCAGTTCATAGTTCTTCTTCGCTTCTCTTAATACGCTTGCGTTCTCTTCCCCATGATTCCAAAATCCTATTCCTCTTTTTACTTTTATTGAACCAAAACAAGCATAAACCTAACTACAAAATTCAACTAATCTAACAAGATTGAACAACAAACTAATTTTTCCATGGATTACCTCCCATGTAGCGCTTCTTTTAGCGTCGGTAGCTCGACGCTCCTTGTAAAGCTCACGATGGTTGGAATGACTGATTTGATGATAGCTTCATTATTAATCTCAAAGTCTGAATATTTGCTATCATATTGCGATTACCACCTTCCTTGGAGTTCTCTTTGCTTCGCCTTCTCCTTCGCGAGCGCTTCTTCTAGAAGGCATTTGTAGGATTCTCAATGTCTTCCCATTCTCTTCGAGGTTCAGTTTTGTTGCCATCCATTGGAGTTGAAGGAGCTCTGTACTCTTTAACAGTCACCTTAAAGGTCAGTTGCTCCTGCTCTACTCGTAGAGTTAGTTCGCCCCCATCTACATCAATCATTGAGCGCGCAGTGGCTAAAAACGGTCGACCAAGAATCATCGGAGTATCCTCATCTCCATTGATATCTAAAATATAGAAATCCTTGGGAAAGATAAAATTGTCGTCCTTGACTGGCACATTTTATATGATTCCCATCGGTCTTAGTGAAGTCCTATCAGCCGTCTTAACCAAAAACTTTATGGGCACTAACTCTCGTAACCCCAATTTAAGACTGAGAGTGTAGGGATTGATTATAACCCGGTTAAGCATTTCTCTCCATTGTGTTTGTTGTTCTTTCTCTTTTAGGGATTGATTATATTATCCTATGTCTATTATTTGGGTGTTGTGTAAGAAAAATTGAATGCTCTATTTGATTGTTTTTACGTATGAACCCATTGCTAAAATTTCAATATAATTCGTAATTGTTATGTTGAGATTCATTTGTGGCAACTAATGGTTTTTAATCATTAGGGATAACACAACCTATGTTAAATGATCGAGCTTGTGTGATTGTTACCTTGATTAATGTAATTTTCTAACTCATAATGCTACTGTCCAATTAAACCTAGAGAGCTCGTTCTAGGTTGTTCGATAGCTAGGTTTAATTAACAAGCTCTTCTTAATTAAACATGACCTAAGAGAAAACTGGGATTAACAAAACTTATTGTTAACATATGATTAATAGTTGTTAGGAGAAGTATGAGAACAACAATTTAATGTACTATGTTCAACTGTGTGTAGGCCGAGATTGAACTGATGATTGGGTCCCTAACAAATTCAGCATTTTCATCACTTTTCAATGTTTTCTTTGATTTGTTTTCATTAGTTTATTTTCATTTTATTTTCTTATTTGAAAACAAACAAACCCCCTAAAGCTAAACACCAATTCTTTTCGTAACAAAAGCTAACTGAACACTCTTTGCGGGATCGACCTAGACTTATTGCTGTTATAGTTGTAGGCCTAGTTATTTTGAGTAGTGTTACGAAGTGCTATGTTAATTTTGACATCATTGTCGAGAAGTGCAATGTTTTAGTTTTTATTCTTAATTTTAATTGGTGTTTTGTACATATTTGTTTATAATTAGTTTCTTTTCAGTTATTTCTTGATCTTTTCACTTTTTGTTTAGTGTTTGTGTGTTGAAAAGAATTAAAAAAATATATAGATGGAAGTAATTTTTTCTATAACTTATATTCCCAATCTTATAACCAAGTTTATAGTGATCATACAAACTTTAGTTATGGAGGGGATAACCAACAAAATTACTTCCATAATAGTTTGCAGTATGCATAATAATTTCGGTATAGACCAGAAACTTCTTATTACGAATAAGGTACATCTCTAGAATACTTAGTTAACGTTATTGCTGCTAATACTTTACAATTTCAGCAGGATGAAAGGCAATTTTGGCAGGATATAAGGTCTAATTCCAAGATTTGGAGAGCCAACAAAACTCAGGTACATCTCTAGAAGAATTGCTTAATATTATGGCTACTAACAATATTCAACTTCAACAAAGTGTACAATAGTTCCAGGAGGATATGATGTAACTTTAGCAGAATATGATGTAATTCCACTAAGATACAATGCCTATACTCTAGAACTTGGCAAGCCAAATGAGTCAAATGACGGGAGCTCTTGACCACTTAGCATCACAAAGCGAAGAGGAGCAACCATATCAACCTGAGGTGTACCCAAGGGACGTTCGTGTAAAGATCTTACAAAATGAAGAGGAGCTTGAGAATCTTAAGAGAACTACTCAAGGAATTGCTTGTATCAAACAAGTGGAGGAGAAGCTTAAAGGAGAAAAAGACGTATCATTTAGCTCAAAGGTAAATACTGAGATCCTCATTATTGTTGAAACTAACCTTTCACGTTTATATAGTTGATTGGAGAAATTAAACAAAGAAGAAAAAGCTAAAGAGACATTTGAGATATTTCTAGAGTGCATGGATTCAGTAAATATTGGAAATTTGAAGATAGGGAGCCAATATATGTGAATGATCATTAACTTAGGCCCTATCCTAAAGAACCTCAAGTGGAGGAAGTGTATGTGACACTTGAAGATCATAGTTTTGTCATGTGATGAGGAGAAAAAGAAGTCAAGCCAATAATAATAAACAAAGGTGCTTTTTGGGAGGCAACCCAAGAGAAGTTTATTGCTTGTCTTTACATTTTCGCATTTCCTTCTTATATGCACGTGTTTTTTAAGTTTGTTTGTTTATATGTGTTTTTAAGTTTTCAATAAAAAAAGAGAGAGAATCAAACAAACAGATAAACATTTTCTCATTTTTCTATTACATCTAGGACTATATAACCATGATAAAAAGTAAATTGATTAGAAGAATCCATGGCAATTTAGCATGTACTTTTGCTCTTGTGATTGGTCAATATGAATGATCTTTAGAAGAGTAGTGACTAGTAGTAGACAAAAGCTAGTGAGATTTTGAGCCTTATTAGAATGACACATCTATATCAATCTTATTGTCTTTAGTTTATGTGTGATCTTCATGACATGTACATACTAACTTTTCTTTGATTTTCTATTCAAGGCCACATTTTTTTCATTTGCATTAACATGAAAATCTTTAGACATTCTTTGTTTTTACAAGCAACATTAGCCAAATAGCCTACCCATTGATGTAAATTTTCCTTTGTTAAGCCCCTTCGAGCTATATTAGTCTTTCTTTTTGTATTAACCATATTAAATGCTATTAAACCTAACCAAATGTCCTACCTAAGGTATAAAGCTAGTGGAACATTTGTTAATTGTTGATGATTATGGATGTACAAAAGTCTAAGTATGGGTGTGTGTATATATATGGGTTGGTTATATTTGGCTAAATGTCATGTTATGAATTCCATTTTCAATGTGGCTTCTTTCAATTTTTATATGAAAAGAAAAAGAAAAAAAGAGAAAAGCAACAAAAAAAAGAGAAAAGAGGAAAAAGGGAAAAAGGGAAAAAGAAAAAATGTTTAAATAAAAGTACCTGGGAGGAAAGGCAATTGTTTTGCAAGGTTATTTATAATTAATGTTTACTCCTAAAGTTGTATGAATGGGTAATTTGAATATGATGCATATAAGGTAGATGTGGCTTTGAAGGATCACTACATGTAGTTTCAATGTAGTGTCATCAATTGTATGAGTGATTCCTTCTAGTTGGTTTTGCTTTATGTGGTTTATAGTGTAAGAGCTTGAATTTGAGCTATGAAACATAGTTTTTGCATTCATCATAGTTGATGTACATAATTGTGAGTGAATTAAGTATTTTTCTTGTTTGTACTAGCTTTAATGTCTTTTATGCTACTTTACCCAAATGCATGTCACCTTACCCTTACCCACATTACAATCTTGAAAGTCCTTTAATTCATGATTATGTATGTGAACCTTAGTGGTGGAGAAATGAAATGATTTGCAAAGTTGTGGAATGTCATGATAATGAATGGTATTTGAGTGTACCCCTGAATCTATCTTATTTAAACACATTTTGTCAAGTCTACCTCAAGATTGCTCAGTTTTTAAAGGTGATGAATGTTGATTATCATAAGTAGAAGCATTGACTATTGAGTTCTTGATATGCTTTTTGAAAGTTATTCATTTTGCTTATAACTATATATTCTTAGGAAATATAGGAAATGAGTAAATGTTTTGGCTCTATCACTTTGATTTTGATGTTTTTCTAGAGGATTGTCAAAAGCTAAGTGTGGGAGAAATTGATATATGCTTAATTGATTATACATTTATTCCATAACACTTAGTGTTTAATACTATGAAATGCTTAAGACATTCACTTCAGTTCATATTTGGTTTTAGGTACTGCAAAAACAAACTACTTGTTTTATGCTAAAAATTGCAAGTATATGGATTGTTACTTGTAGTAAAAAGCAGATATCGTCCCACAGAGATTGTGTTTAGGCACCACTTAATTCAGGTTGTTCTTTGTTTAAGACTCAAATTCGAATATTAAACTGAAAAGTAAACTAAATCAAAACAAACTAGCAACAATTGAATAATATAACAATGGAAATACGTCAAGAGAATTAATCAAGTTATGGGAGAGGGATTTTACCTATCATTAATGCTAATCTAGCCTTTTATGTGTTTATGGGGTGTTGGTTCTCGACGATTGTAGGGTTGATTACTCTTTCTCGAGTTATAATCATTCACTAAATTGTAAACCCTAATTGAATTATGGATATGTAATCTCTCAATTCACAAAGTACCCACAATTTTAATTAGTTCTAAAGCTCTTTAATAAACAATTGGGTCTCACACGGGATCTCTCTCTATGAAATTACCGTCTAGATTAATTAAGTGGTCAATTAGATCGCCTAACTCTCGTTAATCTAATCTAATCATTTTTATCCAGTTAACCCTTTCAGTTTGTCACCGAAATATGCAAATACATTAATCAATCACAACACCCAAATTAAGTAATCACAAATTAACTAGTTTAACATTAAAGAAAAGCAAAATCCCGAAGGACAAGTTAGAACATCATTAACAACTCAAAAGCCATAACCATATAACCCATCTCAATCTTGAATGAATAAAAAGGTAAATGGGGAGGAAATGAAACTCAGGTTGAATGATTCAGGAAAGTAGCGGCATCAGGAGATCACCTATTTCGGGAAGCTTCGGCGTTGGAACCCTCCTCTTCTTCTTTTCTCTCTCTCTTTTAGGTTTCCAAATGTAAGCAGAATGTGCAAAACTCTTTTTTAGGGTTTCATCATTATCCTTTTATAGTCGTTTTCAATTAAGGTAATCTTAGTGTCTTTCCAAGGTTCGAAATGTCTGAAATGTCCCTTGAAAACTCGAATCTAAAAGTGACTCCGCGTTTATTTGTACACAGGCCACGATCGTGGCCTTTGGTGGACTATCGTGGCCGGTTCATCTGCTCTCTATCACTATCTTGTTAGGTTTCCCACGATTGTGGCCCTATGTTAGTTCTTTTGTCACAATCATGGCATATTTGCCACGATCGTAGGAATGTGTTTTGATTCAGTTCTCCCCCGAAAATCTTCTAAATGTCCTAGAACACTAACAAACTCATCATGATACCTCATATATATGAAATTGAAGTCAAAAACATATTCTCACCTAAATAACACTTAAAACAAAAATATTTATGAATTAACACAATTCTTAACCAAAACACACACTAAATAATCAAATTAACCATTAGAAACATATCAAATTACCTATAAAAATACAATGCAATCTACACCTATCAACATCATCACACTTAAACATTTGCTTGTCCTCAAGCAAAGATCAAATACAACCAATAAAATTCTATCACTTCATTTTCATAAAGATTAAAGCATGCAATCCCTCAAAGTTTGGCAAACTCAAGTGCCAAGCTACTACACACATCATGACTAATTTTCATTGGTGAAAATAAGCAAACTCAACCCATGAAATCATCACTCAAAGACAAGTATAAATTCATTTAGGGATTTCACTCATGTCTCTCAAGTGTTTGATGGTTAGTGTTTCGCTTAAACTTCCTATAGGAAACCACACTATCATAGGCTTATTAATACACAAGTTCTTCTTTATAATGATTACATGCTAGGATAGATCAAAAGGGCTTCGTTTTGGGTTGTAATGTGGCTAAGGTTAAGGTGGGTTAAACAGGTTTTAGGGTTTATCACAAACATTTTTCAACTACTAAGTGTACAAAAGGGATGACAAAGATAAACTTCTAAGATATGAAATACTTCTCCACATTTATTGAAGCTACTACATGTTATTCTTTTTTCTTTTCTTTTCTTTTTCTCATTTGATTTTGATCTTTTATCTTTTTTTATCTTCTTCTTTTTTTCATAATAAAGAAACAATGAACAGAAAACAACAACTATATGTCATGTGCTCTTAACTTGTGATTCCACACTTAAGTATCACTTAGCACTCTATTAACTTATGATTGGGTAAGCTATGGGGTTTGTGGGTTCAAAATTAGGTGATTTCAAGAAACAAAGGGTTAAAGGCTCAATGGGGCTAGCAAGGGATAATAAAAGGGTAGGTCATTTAAGCTAAAGGTTAAAGCAAGAAGGCCATAATCATTCTATCTAGTATGCATCCAGTAGATTTAAACTAATTCAAAGCAAGTTCTGAAGCTAATTACCTAAGGAAGCATCACACAAAAAAGGAAATGAAATGACCATAGAATGGAGTCATAAAGGCTCTATTTCTCACATAGGCTCAAATGAATATCCATTATGCTTCTATACATTACCTCATTGTTCAAGTGTCAAGTTGTAAGTAAGCTTATGCGGCCAACAACTTTCATCACTCCACATGATTCACTCCCCACTTAAGTAGCCTCATTTAAGTTCACGCATGCCTTTTATCTCATTCTAACTAGCATGATAGAATCTCATGGCAACAGATTCATCACAAAGATTCAAATGCAAGGAAAATGACACACCTAATACTAACAACCTAATATGCATCCTAAATGATAGGCAAAAATGTAAACATAAATGCAAAGACTACCATAATTTTAGACTAGGAAAAATGCTAAGTGACAAGACAATTGACAAATAGTAGTTGAATTAAGAGTAAAATGATAGTGAAAATTTTTATTTATGACTTTGTGATTTAATGACATATGTCATTGAAATTTGGAGACAATTGGAGTAGAAATTGGAGTTGATTGGACAAATTGAATGAGAAAACCTAAGTGAACCTATAAGGAGATGAC
>JAOTAY010020284.1:0-12982 GCA_025629805.1 Erythroxylum baracoense
AAGTATGATGCACTTGGATGTTATGTGTTCTGCATTATTCTGTTTACTTGAAAATAACTGAATTGTTTAGTATCTTTGCATATATATGCTTGAATTTGTGCTAATGACTGATGGCTATAAGTATATTAGCCACTGAGCTGTGTAGCTCAACCCCCTTTTCTCCCTTCCTCAGGTGCAAACCAAGACGATAGTGATCCTTGCAAGGCATCGAAAACTCCACATTAGTTAAAGACATTTGGACTGAGTCAGTTCTGTAATAGCTCATTTGGCATCTCAGCATAGAGCATCTTTTGTATTTTGGCTTAAGTTGACGTGTAATTGGATTTGTAATAACTCTGACTATGTTTTAAAAATGGAAATAGTGAAATTAAATTCCTTGATATGATTCTGTTATTTTAAAGATTTGGGATAATGAAATGTGTATGTGCATGTTCTGTTTGATGAATTTGCAAATTGCTGTTAGTCTTAGAATAGCACATCAGAGCTGGGAGGATTGCATGTGAAAAACACAGACGGAAGGAATCGTCTGTACTGACGTCAGAACACAGAGGCAAGGAAAAATACAAAAGAGAAGTATCATCTGTGCTGACGTCAGAACACAGAGGCAAGGAGAAATAGAAAGGAGAAGTATCTTCTGTGCTGACGTTAGAACACAGAGCCAAGGGGGGATAGAGAGGAGAAGTATCGTCTGTGCTGACGTTAGAACACAGAGGCAAGGGGGTAGAGAGGAGAAGTATCGTCTGTGATGACGTCAGAACACAGAGGACACGTCATCACTCAGAGGATAAACACAGAAGATAAGTGGTCAACATAGAAGATAAAAGTCAACTACAGAGGATAGACCTCAGACGATAAGTGGTCAACACAGAAGATAAAAGTCAACTACAAAGGATAAAACACAGAGGATAGACCTCAGACGATAAGTGGTCAACCTAGAAGATAAAAGTCAACTACAGAGGATAGAACACAGATCATAGGCCAAGGATAATAAGAAGGAGTAAGGAAGTTATGTTGGTTGAAGGATTCGTCTGTGTTACTGTTCACAAACTTCGTCTGTGTTACTGTTCACAGACTTCCTCTGTGTTACTGTTCACAAGCTTTGTCTGTGTTATTGTTCACAAGGATTCGTCTGTGTTACTGTTCACAAGGATTCGTCTGTGTTACTATTCACAAGGTATCGTCTGTGTTACTGTTCACAGACTTCCTCTGTGTTACTGTTCACGATATCGTCTGGGTTACTGTTCATGGATATCTTCTGCCCTATTTTTGACCATCCAGAAGTTATAATTGGCCTTTGAGGTCTTTATGAAAGTTGTAGCTCTTGAAGTCTTCTATCAAACTATCTAAAGAAAACCTAAATTGGATGCTTATAGAAAAAGTTGTGCCTATAGCCCCGAAGCATGTACATAAGTAAAGTGTGGACTCACTAACGTTGTTCCTTGAGGTATTCAGGTTGGAATGGATAAATGGATTAGTCGACTATTCGAAGAACGGAGCTGAGCTTAGAAAGGGGAGTTTTGAATGCAAGTATGGTTGATTGATGTATGTAATCCGAATGCGATCGTCGGGCTCCGAAATCGGGGTCCGACATCTTGTGGTATCAGAGCAAGCTCATGTGTTATGATATTCTGGATAGTTGGGGTCTGAGAACGGGTTCCAACATCTTGTGGTATCAGAGCAAGCTCATGTGTTATGATATTGTGGATAGTTGGGGTCCTAAAATGGGTTCCGAGAATATCCCCTTTGATGTAGTCTCCTTTTCCTTCTTCTTGGCTACACCTCCCACTGGCTTCTTAGACTTTTTCTTCTTCTTTTAGTTCCTTTTGCGAGAATTAGAAGGAGAGTCCACCAACATCATAGCCTTACTGTCTTTTTTGATAGTTAGCTCAGCTTTATTCGATAGTTAAGCACAAACTGTGAATAACTATCTGTCAAACCAATTAAAATTAAGTCTATACTTAATTCATGATCTATTCTGAAATCCAAACTAGCTAACCTCTCAATGTATCCATTCATCTTCAGCACATACTGTACTAGAGATGATCCCTCATCCATCTTAGAACAGAAAAGCAACTTTGAGGTCTCAAACCTTTCAGACCAAGCTTGCTCATCAAATAGTTCCCTTAGATGGTAGATTATGGTATGAGCATCCATAGCCTCATACTGCTTTTGTAATTCCAGTGACATAGAGGCCAGTATTATACAACTAGCCAACTCATATCATTCAGTAGCTTTTTGTAAGCTTTCTGATCCTCATCTGATGCATCAGCAGCAAGGGGGTCTAGAAGTGGTTTATCTAGGACATATCCTAGTTTCTTATATTTGAGAACAATTCTCAAATTTCGTTGCTAATCTAAGAAGTTAGGTCCTGTAAGTTTGTTGGAGTCTAATAGAGAGCATAGGTTCACACTGGATGAAGTAGCGATTCAATAACCTAGAAGAACAAGAGAAAGTGTTAGAATGTTAGAATGTACCCTAATGCATATCGATAAGGACTTTAATCACATACATTATAGGTTCCACTATTTTTATCCAAATCCATAGGCCTCACCACGAATTTAAGAAAACTTATAGTTTTTCCTAATGGGTCGATATCCAATATCACTAAGAATGACCTTGGGTTTGCCCAATAAGTCACTTTAGGTCAATTGGTAGGTGTCATTCGTACCAATTGCATTTAGTTATGCAACTATCGACTTGTCCAATTAACTGTTGATTTAGCACACTCACTGGGTTATCAACTCTTGATTCGTATACATCCTATTTATATAACCCAACTTTGACTCTATCCATATTGACCTTGGGTTTGCCCAACAAATCAATGCTTCCAGTTAGGACGAACCTATTAATTCAAAAATCTAATTTCCATAGTTTGAACATATTTATGTAGACCGGGCTTGGGTTACCCAACAACCTAACTCTAAAAGAACTCTGGTTCTTGTCATATCAATGGAAGGCGTAAGTCCGATTTGTTCTTTGGTCTCATCAATACTTGGATATATATACAGATTATGAACAACTCAATTAAATTAGGCCTGTGTCCATAACCACCCTATCACGTCATTTTAACCAACCCTTAAAATGCATCTAATGCATGTAACACACAAAAGAGGTTTAATTTGGGTTATAGCTTGATTATGTATCAAAAGTTTGTGATTCGATTCAACTCTTGAACTGAATGAAGTACTAGTGTTAGTCTTAGCTAATTCAAATTATGAATGCGATTCAATTAAGAACCCTAAAATTTCAATTATTTTGATGTCCAAAATAAACACTTTAATTCTAGTTCACATGTCTTTTTCTAGTGTCATTAGAAATTCAACGCTCTACTTGGATTAATTCTAAATTAATCCTTAGGGTTTCTAAAATTCCCGAACATCAATTAGTCATCTAAAAAATCCCTAGTCATCTCAAATTTATCAAGACAATTTTGGCACAAACTAAAAAATATCTTGACGGCCAAAATCATTAAGATAAATTAATTAACCTACTAGACACTAAAGAGACTGATTCGATGTCCAAAAATTTTCCAAAACCATAATTTCAAGCATATGCACTTAGTATGCTACTAGCATCAAAATAATACATTTCTTATCTCATAAAAAATTAAGGTCTTATAATCGAAACACATACACATAAGTCGTTAAATAAGTCAATTCCATCAACTTTCAAAAAGCTGACCAATGTTGACTTTGACTTGATTTATTAATTGAATCAAGTTCAATTAATTCTGGAAAATTTCCAAAGTCTTATACACATTCGAAATATGCCTAATAAAAATTCAAGAAACTAATTCCTAGGAATTATTTATTAACTTAGTGGAATCAGCCAGCACATCACATGTTTATGACACTTGTCATATTACTTCTAGCACTAGTCATACTCTACATCATGCATCTCATACACATGGCAACATCTTATCTTACATGTCCATGCAAAAAATTCAAAAAAATTGTAAAAATTAATATGGAATTTACAAGCATGCATCTTCATCAGATTTTCATAATTTCCCAAAACTTCATACATGCATTAGGCTGAAACTAAATTCTTAATAAACTAGCAAATGACATTAAATTGCAATTTCCTTTGACAAAAACATAATATAACACCTTGTCAATATTTCTGTGAAAGAAAATTAGAAAACAAAATCTAGAATTATCACAAAATTTTCAAAATCAGCTCATACATTCAATTTTCTAGAAATTACCAAAAACCAACATATGAATAGACTGGATATTAATCTGCAATAAATAGTAAATGACTTTCAATTGAAATTTCCTTTGACAAAAATATAATATAACATCTTGTAAACATTTCTGTGAAAGAAAATAAAAGAAATCATTTTCTAAAATTTATATGAATTTTTTAAATCAATATACATGTCAGTCACAACCTAATAAATAGTTTGCACGTGTTCAATAAATCATCTTATACATGCATAACTAACTCTGATACCACTAGAAGGGAGCCATTGACTCATGAATCACATGCACAACAAGGTAGGGGAAGTATCAGAATCTAAATTCCAACCCTACAACATCTCCAAAATCCAGAATCTTAGATGCATACATTCATAGATTATAAGAAATTTCAGTACATGTACCATTGATAATGCTCCTCCTTTCTATAATCTTCATACCCCCTTCCTTGATCACTCAAGAATACACAAAGATGAAGAAAAATTAGTGTGTGATGGTGTTTAGAGTACTAAACAAGATAAGTTCAAGAAGATGCTCAAATGGAGAGATAGAGCAAGATTATGTTTCATGCAACAATTACATAAATTGCATGAACAAGATTCAAGACCACTCCTCTCTAAATCCAGAACACTTCTAGACCCCTTATCCTCTGTCTTGAGTGTATTTTTTAACTTGTTATTTCATTTGTACATAAGTGAAGAACTCACTTATGTATCATTTGTCGTGCCTTCGGCCATGATCGTGGCCTACTTCAATGATAGCCATGTACACTTTGTTTTTCATTCGATCTTTTATACATGTGACCTTTAGGTTCTCAGTTATTGTGGGCACTTGAATTAACTCTTAATTCGAGCAAATCATGGTTGGTTTCATGCCATTTGAATTAACTCTTAATTCAAGCAAATCATGAAGGGTTTCATAATGCCAATTTACTGGAATATAAGTGGATTAGCACACAAACTCTTTGATAGTTAATTATCCGACTTACGAACCTTTCCACAAATAATTACCATGCAATTCGTCCCTTCACCATTCTATACCCCACTTGGTTCGAAGTATGGGCTATATTTTGACTCCCATTAGACTGACTACTTCACGTCTAGTCCAAGTAATGCTAGTTCTTGTCCTGAGATCTCATTACTCTACGTGTCATTGAAGACTCTCCTTATGACACATAACTGCTCTGGATAGAGAGTCCTGAGTAATGACTCTGACAAGAGGCCATGGATATCATATCCTTCTATCAGGAGTGGTGAATCCTTTATTGGCTACCCAATTACCTTCGAATACTAATAGTTGTACCTAATTAACACCCTATAAGTGACCTCATTTTAAGGAAACAAGGAATGATGTCAAAGAATAGGATTAGTATCCAAGATATCCTTGAGTGCCTCAAGTCTAAGGATATTTTCACCATTGCTATAATGAGATTAATCATTAATATTTGATAGATCATCCATATGATAATCTCATAGCGGGTTATCCGATGTACTTACTACTCTTAGTAAGCATCCACATGTTAACTTTAAACATCTCATACTTACAGTTTGTGAGATCTACTGCTTTATCAAATCTAAGAGTATAACATGTGCCAGTATATCTGGATTAATAATGTCCTGTCTTATTAATCCTCTGACTAGGGATAATTTAGATACTAATATAATTACATACGATAGGAATCTCATTATTATGATCTCATCACGATTTCCTTCATGTTATGTTTTGTATCATGGGCTTCATTAATTTGATTTAAGATCGAAATCAATTCATAAATAAACGAACATCAAATTAATGAAAAATTGTCTTTCTCTTTATTAATCAAAATAAATTTTATACAAAAGTGATAAAGGTGATTGCCTTTAGATAACTACTCTAACATAGTGTGTCCATGAATTTATCATATTTAAACACATTTTGTCCAAGTTTACCTCTAGATTGCTCAATTTCTAAGGGTGATGAATGTTGATTGATTATGAGTAGAAGTGTTGAATGTTAAGTTTTTGCTATGGTTTTTACAAGTTATTCATCTTAGCTTATGATTATGTTTTCTTGGGAAATATGAAAAATGAGTAAGTGTTTTATTTTATGACTTTGGTTTTGACGATTTGCCCAAGGACGGTAAAAAGCTAAGTGTGGGGGGACTTGACATGTGCTTAATTATTGACACATTTAATCCTTGACACTTAATGATTAATGCTTCAGACACTCACTTTAGTTCATACTTGATCTTAGGTACAATTTGGAAGCATAATAGATAAAGTGAACCGAAAGCATACTCGTTGAGCCATCTTCTTAAGATTCACACTCTATTGGCTTCGTGGAGTAAGAAGGAGAAGGGTTAGAATGAAGAGGAAGCAAGAAAATATTAAAAGAAATGGAAAGATGCAGTGTCATGGCTTTGGAAGGTGTTTGTCATGGCCGTGAGACTAGTGTCACGCCCATGAAAAAATTGTCATGGTCATGACAACCCATGTCATGCCCATGACATATGCTAGTGGGCATGACACACCAAGTCATGCCTGTGAAATTGCCACCTATCCCTTCTGTAACATAGTTTTTTACTATAAAAGCATTGTTTTGTGACGACAGGAGACATTCTTGGAGACATACATGATTTTCTTAATTCTCTCTTTGGTTTTTCACATCTCAAAGGCTATTCATAGGTCCTTCTTGGAGATTGATGGAGAAGATGGGGGGATAATCTTCCCGACACCAGTTCAGAGATGAAATTGACGTCAAAGAACTCGGTTAAGCATTTCTCTCATTGTTTGTTGTTCTTTCTCTTAGGAATTGATTATGTTATCCTATGTTTAATGTTTAGGTGTTGTGTAAAAATAATTAAATGCTCTATTCGATTGTTTTTATGTAAGAACTCATTGCTAGAATCTTCAATATATTCTATAATTGTTATGTTGAAATTCGTTTGTGGCAACTAATGGTTTCGAATAATTAGGGATAACATAACCTAGGTTAAATGACCCGAGCTTGTGTGGTTGTTTCCTTGATTAATCTATTTTCTTAATTCATAATGCGGCAGTCCAATTAAATCTAGGGAGTTTATTCTAGGTTGTTCGATAGCTAGGTTTAATTAACGAGCTCTTCTTAAATAAAAATAACTTAAGGGAAAATTATAGTTAATAGAGCTTATTGTTAAGCTACGATTAGTAGTTTCTATGAGAGGTATAAGAACAACAATTCATTGAAATATATTTAACTGTGTGTAGGCTGAAATTGAACTGATGACCAGCTCCCTAACAAATTCATCACTTTCATTATTTTTAGTTTGTTTGATTTAATTTGCTTTTGTTAATTTAGTTTCATTTTATTATCTTGTTTGAAAACTAAAACCATAACCCCCCCCTCCCAAAAAAAAACCTAAGCACTAGTTCTTTTCATTTCAAATGCTTTACACACACTCTCTGTGAGATCGACCTAGACTCACCACTATTTTAGTTATAGTTCAAGTTATTTTGAGTAGTGTTACGACGTGTTACATCATTTACCTTTGTATTTAGGAGAAAGATATTCCTCACACAAAGGAATAGTGTGGTTTGATAAATAGGTCGTGTGTTATACCAATTGTCAAAGAACAAAGTTGTTTTTCCATTTCCATCTTGACATTTAACATGATTGGCCAAATTTGCCCTCATCCTTATTATTTAATGACATTCCTCAAGAGAAAGAGCGTCTATAAGTGACCTCACATGTATGCCCTTTAGGAAGTAAAAAACTATCCATTTAATTGTAATGCATTTTTATCCACCAACAACCTCCATAGTTTCCTTTGCCAACAAAACTTTATTACATAGAACTATAGGTATAATTCCATGTCCACTTCTCCTTTAGGTTTATAAAACATCAGCCCATTACAACTTAGCCACTCCTTTCCTATTGTCCTTACCTGTCTATAAAAAATCTCTCATCAAATTTTCTAAGGTTTTAACTAAACCTTTAGCAAAGAATATGTGTGATGCCCAATAAACATTAAGGGAATTAAGGATTAAACTTGATTAAAAGTAACCTACCTGCTTGTCAGAGATCTTTATTACCCCAAAAACCCAGTCTATTTTAGAACTTTTCAACAAGGGGTAAACATTTCCTGATTTGTAATCTTTTAGTTGAGAGAGAGAGAGAGAGAGAAATACATGAAAGGAGGTTTTTCACTTATAAAAAAGTGATATTAGAGAGCCTCTTTGAAGCACCTCACTCTCATAGGGCATATTCCCAAACATACTATTGATATTCGAGACCATACTCTTCGAGGGTGGCATGATAAAATATTCAAACAATCGTACTCATTGCAAATTTTTCATGCATCACGTGCATTTCATAAAAACCAATAATCATTTATGGCTCATTTTATTGATAACATTACTAATTACAATTATTAGTACACTCATTGATCGATCTCATTTACAAATCTTTCCAATTTGGAAAATCATTACAAAATAGAATTATTCAGATACACATGGTACAATATTTGTAGAATACATTCTTTAATAGAAAATAATGGAAAACATATGTAGACATGAATTGATCCTGACCTCTATCTCGTATTCGATTTCAGTGGCTATATTCTAGTTTGTCTAAATGGGTATCTCCTTTGAGCCTGAGTTTTACGAACTCAGTGAGCGGACCATCCTCGATGGCTCACTCATATCACATAACACAATAGTCCATACTTCAAATTCACATACACTTCATGTCATCATATGTTGTGCATCATTTCACTAATAATCATATAGCATCATAAAACAATTTGATCACTTATTTCATATTTCACATTTAGAGGAATCAAACAGTTCATTTCGATCATTTAAAACATACATATCAATTATATATGCAATGCTTATAAGACTCATTTCCAATTGTTATTGTTGTGACCGAGTGCCTGTAACTGTCCCGTATCCATTGTGGATATCGGGCTCATTAATAATTGTCCCTTATCCGTTGGGAATAAAGGGGTTATTATACATAGTGAGCCAGAGGCTCTTACCACATTCTGAGCTAATTAAAAGGAGACCATCTAGGTCAACTCACAGTACGCTCCAAGTTAGCATTTGTTTCCATAATCTGGAAATGTTTGGATGCCGATGTTCCATCCTATGTATCAACATCATGCATTGCACACATTGCACACAAATTACTAATTGCACAATGACATAAACATTCAATTGTACAAACATATATATGTGTAATGTATAATGCATGCTCAATTTGACTATTCCGGGTATGTTTACTTAAGTCATATCTCAAGATCATTCATACTTCATAACTCTTATAAGTCAAATTTAAATTTAGGCTTACACCTCCTTTGTACAAGATTACTCTAAGTCCATCATTAAATCATATATATATCACATCCATGCTTTCCAATACTTTTTCTAACGTTATAAGATCAAAAAATACCCATTTTATCATTCACTTTTACTTAATACAAAACATTGATCTTCTTTAAATCACATTAACCTTCATAGGTTCACTTCCATTCTTAGAACATCTCCAAAATTTCCGATTTGAACACTTGATTTTTAACAATCTTTTCTTAAGTTATAACCTCTATCATTACCCTAAACACATCACTCATTTAATCTCTGATTTCCTCATCAAACTAAGTACATTTCAAGCTCCATTCAATCCTAAATGCATCCTAAGAAAGCATTGATAAGTCAATAATTTATATATATGATTTTGGGACAAGAGACATAAATTTTGTTATGGATGTCGGCTTAAAGTCATACAAGTATGTCTTCTAAAAGGACTCTGAGTTCTACAAATTTTGTGAAGACTCCAAGAAGAGATTTTTCCATATAAAGGGCCAAAATTGCACATTTATATAGATGTCCAGTGTATGTCCGCCTAGGGGATATGTGTCCCTCCAAACGAACATGAATGGAGCTGGGAAGTTGGAAAATCCAAGAATGTCCACCCAGTTAACATGAAGTCTACCTAACAAACATGTAAGAAGCATATCCTACTTAACAACCATTCCCATGATTTCCACATATATAATAACATCATTTTACACCAAATTCTCCAGTATTCACATTCATTTATGCAACTTCATTACATGCTAATTCAACTACCATATTAATTGCATTAAAATACACAAAGATATACTCATTTGATTCATCAATCATATTTATAACAATACATATCACCATTATTTTCTGGTTTACTGAATCCTTACTCCTCCCCCTTCCAAGAGTATTATTAAACACATCTCTTAAACCTAAGTTTTTCCTCTTCATTTTCTCTTCATTCTTACCTCCATTTCAGCTCAATATCAATCACAACAAATCATACTCTATGATTGATTATAGATACCAAATTAGAACATTTATACATATACATTCATCATCAATTTCTGCATATATGTTTTACTCCATTATCACCTTCATTCTATTTCCAAACTATCACACTAATTCATCTCATTTCAAGACACCAATCACACCATAGTACTCTTTTTCATTAGCTTCAAACTCATTTTAACTCATCTCTATAATACCCCAATCCACGTTAATACAAAGAAAACAGAGCATAAAAACATCCATTCATCTATTCAATTTTTTGCATTTTTTCCTACACCATTTTAGGTATCATTCTATCTCAAATCATCACTACACCATCTTATGAATCATTAATCACTATATATATACAAAAGCAAGACATTTATACATCCAATTCTTAATTCATGTTGTAGCATATAATCAACCCCATTTAACTCATCAATCTATCACTAACCATCATCATGCATGATTCATTTAACAAATCATAGAGAACAATATGCTACTTACTTGTTTTAGCTTCAAGATCTTCAAATCACACTTAACTCTAGCTTCCAATCATCAATCGATCATCATCATGGAGGTGGTAAGGTTAGGTCTTTTAGTGACAAATGAAGAAGACAACAAGATGGAAATAACAAGAAAAAGGGTAAGAGCTAGCTTCAAGGTCATGAGGTGACATGGGTATCATAAACGGAGAAAAGGAAGAGTAAAGAAGATGAAGAAAAGAAGCATGTGTCGTGAAACAAGAATGAAACACAATAAAAATGTTAGTCTTTCATATGTAAGAATAGTGTGGGATGAGTGGTGAGTAGTAGTGACACTTGTCACTGCCACTTGTCACCTTCTTATGGTCTCATTTGGACCATTTTTAATAACTAGTCTATTTGTTTCTAGTTTCTAATCCAATAGACTTCCAATTTCTAATGACATATGTCATTAATCAAAATTTCTACTGCCATCTGACACTTATTTATGCCACTATTCATCAATTGTCTCACCACTTGGCATATTTTTTAGTCCAAAAATACCCTTAATCTCAGAAAATTCTCAAATTTTACCAAAAAATCTAAATTAGTACTTATACACACCACATCAATTTTCAAGACATATCATCCACAATTCACAAAATAATCACATTTACAAATCAATTATACCTGGTAAATGTCAAATGAGTGGATAAATAATCATTGTAATGTGTGCAATAATCAAATTCACGTGTATGTATGCTATATTATGTATGAGCATAATGTGCATTTCCTAATTTTTCTATTGATGTCTCTAATGTATAGTATTCTAAGGTTCTAACCCTTAGCTTGGAAAAACGGGATGTTATAATTCTCCCCTCTTTAAGAAATTTCGTCCTTGAAATTCGTACTTGATTCATCGAATAAGTAAAGATATTGTTTTCTCGTATACTCATCCGTTTCCCATGTAACTACTTTACTCGAATATTTTCTTCCAACTGACTATATTCGATGGAATCATTCGGTCTTTTCAATTGCTTATTTAGATATCCCTTTATCTTAACTGGTTCCTCAATATATCTCAAATTACTCACAATTTCATTTCCTGTGTTGATAATACATCTATTGGATCATACCAACATCTCTTAAACATACTTACATGTAACATATTAGGAATCTGATACTTCTTTTGTTGATCAGGCTAACTCATAAGTCAATGGTCCTATTTTCCTTAATACTTCATATGGACCAATACATTTCGATTTAATTTATCCTTTTTACCAAACTTCTTTTTATTTTGATTCACTCAATTTCTACTACAGATTCATTTCACTTATCAACTGCATCTCGAATCAATTCTAGCCTTCAACTATTCTTAGGCTTTCTTTATCTCAATATTACGACAGATAACTCTTTCTGTCATAAAACGCCTAATACGATATTCTATCGACATTACGGTGATAATGATTGTTATGCTTAAAATCAATCAAAACTATATATTGACCTCATGTTCCTATGAACTCTAAAATGTAAACTCTAGCATATCTCAAACAGTTAAGACTATTAGCAAATCAAGCATTTGATCATACAGTCAACCATTTGCTCTTCATCCTTGGCCACTAAATACTGTTTCAATGTATTGCTACCAGGATGTACAACATGGGCTACTATTTGGGCTTTCTCTAAAAATCTCTTTTCTCAATCATTTACATCGGATACAAATATTTCTTACCTCAATCATTAAGTATCATCTTCCAATTCAAAATCAAAATTCAGATTCATTTTCAATTTCTCAATACGATCCACAAATTCTAGATCCTCCCTTTTGGGCTTTTCTAATCATCATCATTATCACCTAGTTTGAAATCCCACAATGAAGCGGGATCTAAGGAGGTCTGATAGTACACAGCCTTACTCTTACATAGTAGAGAGGCTATTTTTGGTAGACCCATATGCAGATGTGACAATAAAAAGTGATGCAGATGAAAACTGATATGCTAAGAGTGTAGGAAAATAAAATTAAATAAGT
>JAOTAY010020285.1:0-12981 GCA_025629805.1 Erythroxylum baracoense
GACAACTTATTCATGGAGAAAACATACTATGTAATATATAATATGTGGAAAGTGGACTAGAAATATACAATAAAATGATCATAACACAGTTGGCATTTTGGTGCATGTCACACACGTTATTTCTTTTTTTTGAATTTCATTAAACCCATATAATTACTAAATTGATAAAAATGAAATAACTCCGTAAATATATTACGAAAGAAAAGCCAAGAATTTACGAATATTGGGTAAATGAAGCGTAAACCTCTTGTATGCAGCAAAACGGATGATATGATGAATTAAATATGTGATTCATTATAGTTCGGAGCTCGACCACCATCTTTAAATATAGTCACTGGTGAACATCTTTGAGACGATACAAACCCACTTCTTGATTGATGGATAAATAATTAAAAAAACTCATCATTTTAAATGAAATTAATATGACACTTAATAAGTTGTTTATGTTGGATTTTGTTAATCCCCTTAAAGCCAGGATTCGTTCATATCAAATCATCAAGAGTTAATAAAACCAGAAGCATACCTAAATTTATTGTGAAATCTGCACTAGAGTCTTGCGGTTTTGTCTTCCAAATTAGAATGTAGCCTTTTCTCTAGAGTTTTCCCTTAATTCTCTATTTTCTCTCCGATGATGGGATGTTAGAAAGAATTATGTGTACATCTAATTTGGGGACCATAACCACATTTATTAGGGTAGAACCCTAATCTAATTTCTAGTTTGGCCCATCATAAAACTAGAAATTACAAACCCGATCTCTACATATATAAAGCCCACACTTAAAATAGATACATCAAGCCCAAAATACAATAACCATATTAAACCACTTTAATTAATTGGGCTCAACTTTATATGATAACCTTTATACACAATTATACACAAATAAGCCCACATGTTTGATTAAAAATCCTTACAATATCCCACTTAGGCTATATGTGTTACCTTAAAATTGTGTATTATCCTTATGAGTACTCTGAATTTTTCTATCATTACTGTATGCATCCCTAGACAATCCAGTCTATCGATTATACCAATATAGGATCAAAGCGTCTTTTGCTACAATTAACGCAACTAGACTCATCAATGGTCACATATGTTGATATAACCAAATGATATGGATTAAGCATGGATGTGTAGCATAGAAATTATAAGCAGCGTGATCTTTACATGCTTATTTCCAACTAGTCCAACCTTATGCTTTAGTGAGATCAATTTTAAATAAGTTCAGGGACAAAATAAACCAAATATCTTAAAGCTGAAAATAACCTCGAACAAATTAACCAAAAAATTGTATCCAAAATGACAGTAAAAAAATGTCTAATCTGAAAAGCATCTACAATACAAACTCCCACTGAAACTTTATATCCTAAAAAGATGCAACACCTATATGAGCAGTGTGCTTATGAAAGACCTTGGGTGGCATTCCTTTAGTATGCGGATTCGTAATCATGGAGTTTGATCCAATGTGTTGTATAGACAATTATCTGCTCTGAACTCTCTCTTTCACAATTAGGAACTTGATGTTGATGTGCTTCAACTTTGTCAAGCGCCTATTGTTATTGGAATATAACACTACCAAGTTATTGTCACAAAATAACTTAAGTGGTCTTTCAATAGAGTCCACAATGCGCAGTCCCATGACAAAGTTTTGCAGTCATATCCTGTGGTTGGATGCCTCATAACATGCTATAAACTCCGCTGCTATGGTGGAAGAAGCTATAAGTGCCTACTTAGCAATCTTCTAGGAAATAGCTCCTCCAGCAAGTATGTAGATATAGCTCGAAGTGGATCTCTTACTATCTTGGCATCCAGCAAAATTAGAATCAAAATAACCAATGATCACCAGCTTATTCGATTTTCTATATATGAGCATATAATCTTTCATTCTCTACAAGTACTGCATGACCCGTTTAGCTGCTTTCCAGTGATCCAATCCCAGGTTACTTGAATATCTCCCTAACATTCCAAAAATGTATACAATATCAAGACACGTACAAACCTGACGATACATTAGACTTCTAACAATTGAAGTATAAGGAATCTTTTGCATTTCCTTAGCTTCAAAGTCATTCTTAGGTCATTGACTTAAACTGAACTTATCTCCTTTAGACAGAGGGGTATCACCTGGTTTACAATCTTACATGCCAAACCTTTTAAGTACGTTTTCAATATAGCTCTTTTGTGATAATCCAAGAATACCTCAAGAGTGTTCCCGATGTATCTGAATCCCTAATACAAAAGAGGCATCATCAAGATCTTTCATTTCAAATTTCTTTGATAAAAATCTCTTAGTTTTGTCTAATAAGCCTACATCATTAGTGGTAAGCAATATGTCATCGACATATAAAACTAGAAAAATGTACTTACTCTGACTAAACTTATGGTATATATAATCATCAACCAAGTTCATATCAAAACCAAACAAGATGACAACTTGGTGAAATTTATAATACCATTGACGAGATGCTTGCTTGAGTTTATAGATGGATTTCTTTAGTTTGCAAACCATATGTTTTGTATTTCCCGACACAAAGTTTTTTGGTTGTACCGTATAAATTGTCTCATTAATGTCACCATTAAGAAACACTATCTTAACATCCATCTAATGTAACTCATGATCAAAATGTGTCACTAATGCCATTATTATCCTGAAAGAGTCTTTTGAAGATCTCTTTATAATGAATGCCTTCTTTCTATGTAAAACCCTTTGCCATAAAACGAGCCTTATACCTTTCTACATTGCCTTTCGAATCCTTCTTGGTCTTAAATATCCATTTTCAATTAATAGGTTTCGCACCTTTATGCAATGTTACAAGGTCCCAAACATCATTATCCTTCATGGACTTTATCTCTTCATTCATGGGATCATTCCACTTTTGAGAGTTAGAACTTTCCATGGCTTGATGGAAGTTGATTATTTCATCTTCCACCATACCAATGTCAACTTCATGTTCTTGAAGAAATGCAACATAATCATCTGGAATTACACTTCTCCTCTCTCTAGGGGACCTCCTTAATGGCATAGGTTCTTGAGGTTGTAGAGTTTGTTCTTCTGGATCAAGTTATTGAACATGGGGTGGAGTTTGCATGACATTGTCTTGATCTAGAATTACTTTTTGAACAATGTCAGGAATGGAAACCTGACCTTAATCATTGTCAATAGCAATTAGAGGAATTTCAATGTGTTTCTCTTCAAAAATAAAGTCCTTAATCCTTTCTCCTCTTTCAAACTCAACGTCCTAAAAAAATCGGGCATTTTCTATCATAAAAATTACCTTAATAGTGGGATCATAAAGTAACAACTGATAGTCCTTGAGTCAAGTTTCTTTTCATTTAGCCTATAAGGCCTTGAGTCAACTGGACATCCACAAATGTGCAAATGCTTTAAACTAAGCTTTTTGCCTGTCCAAAGTTCATAAGGGCTCAGTTGCATTAGTTGAAACTCTGTTAAGTATATATGCTGCGGTCTTTAGTGATTCTCCCTAGAGTGATTCTGGAAAGGTAGAATGACTAATCATACTCCTTACCATATCTTTGAGAGTTTTGTTTCGTCTTTCAATAACACCATTCATGCTAGGCCAACCTGGCATAGTGTACTGTAGGACAATACCGTATTTCTCTAGGAATTTAACCAATGGTTAGACGTTGTTCACCTGATCCGTCATATCTACCATAGTACTCGCCACTACGGTCAGATCTGACACTTTTAATCCTTTTATTGAGTTAGTTCTCAACTTCAACCTTAAATTTTTTGAACACGTCCAAAGACTGTGATTTGTTATAGATGAGATAAAGGTAGCCATATTGCGAGAAGTCGTCTGTGAATGTTATAAAATACGGTTGACAATTCCAAGACGCTATAAGGAATAGCCCATAAATATCCGTATCGATAAGTTCTAAGATGCCTAAAACCCTATTGACACCCAATCTCCTAACATTTGTTTATTTCCAGCTAATGCAATTAACACAAGTAGTAAAATCTGTAAAATTAAGGGGATTAAAAATACCGTTTGACACAAATCTCTCAATTCTCCTTTCAGAGATGTGACCTAATCTCCTGTGCCACAACGAGGCAGAATTCTCTCTAGTTAATTTATGCTTTAAACTTCATGTACCCACATGCAAGGCTTCATTACATGAAGCATTAGTGACAGGCATATATAGATTATTGTAACCTGATAAAGAATTGGCACCAACTAAATTTGAAATTTGAAAGACACTAAATATTCCATTTCTAAATGAACAACAATAACCAGATTTGTCCAAAGCGGAAATAGAAATCAAATTATGTCTAAAAAATGGTACAACGAAAGTCTCAACTAAATCTAAATAAAATCTAGTTATTAAAAATAATTTAAAAGTCCCTATTGCTTCGACTTTTATTGACTAGTCGTCACCTACATAGATGTATCTTTCACCATCACTTGGTTTTTGACAACTTCGGTAACCCTACATAAACACACTGATGTGAGTTTGTTGCACCAGAATCTAACTACCATGTGTGTATAGGTACCAAAGTCAAATTAACCTTAGAACAAACCAAAATAAGAAGCATACCTTTCTTCGCACACCATACGTGATAATTGGCACACTGCTTCTTTACATGACCTTCAGTTTCACAGAAGAAATAGCCTTTTGGATTTTTATCCTTTTGCTATTTCTTTTGTGTTGTCGGAATCGCAACTTCTTTAGTCTTCTTTCTTTTCTTCCCTCTCTCCTTAGATGTTGTAACTAAGTGAGCACCTTCTGCCTTATCATGTTTCAACCATTCCTCTTCTTGGGCACAATGCAAGATAAGCTCATTAAGAGACCATGTCTCTTTTTGACAGTTATAACTCACCTTAAATTGACTGTATTGTTCTGAAAGAGATATCAAAACTAGATGAACTAATAATTCTTCAGCTAATTTCAACTTAAGTGCTTTCAATTTTGAAGCAATGTGAGACATTTCCATAATGTACTCTCTTACGTTTCCTTTTCCTACATATCTCATTGAGATAAGTTCTGTCAAAAGTGTACTTGTTTCAGCCTTTTCATTTTTGGTGAATCGTTTTGCAAGATCCTCAAGGAAACCCTTAGTCGTAGTAATCTAATTGGACATAGTGCGCCGAAAAGCTTCTAGAATGACATGTTTCATGATCATCAAGCTTATACAATTCGACCTTTCCCACTTTTCCATTTCCCTCTTTTGATTAGAGGTACTCTCACTAGTAAGTGGATTAGGTTAATTAACCCATAAAGCAAGATTCAAGTCTATAACTCTGAGAACAACCAAAACGTTCTCCTTCCATGACTTAAAATTGGTGCTAGTAAGCTAGGAATTGAATTAACAATAGCAGATAGATTTGCAACAAAACCAGGAATTGAACAGAGAACGAAACAAACAAAATCTAATTATTCTTATAACAACACTATAACATGCCAAATTAATCACATACAGATAATAGTAGACCTCATCACAAGATACCTAATACAATATTAATATTTAATCTTTGGACAGAAATACTAACTTTTAAATGGTACCTTGGTGTAGTGATCAAACACTGGCAATAAGACATGTCAAACAATAAACCTTTCTTTGGACCGATTTAATGTTCACATATTATACTGAATAATTTCCACACATTTACCACCATAAGTGTATATGTAATTTGGGCCAAATATTAACTTTCCTTTGGCAGTCAATATTCGCATGAATGACATACACACAAAACTTTTTAACATTCTAAATTAAATTAATTTTCACAAGAGAGGTTGCTTTGGCAACATGTTGCTTCAATTAATGTAATTTTAAATGCTATATATTTCTTTAAATTATCAAAATCTGAATTTAAAATACCTAAATTTTGCATAAGCTGTATGAAAGTGTCATAGCTCTAATTTCTTGATGCTATGACACTGACAATCCTGTCAGCTTAAATCGAGAATTGGGTCAAAATTTTACAAATCAAATCAGAAATTATAAATTTTGAACCCTAAAACTCATCCCTCATAATATTAATCCATAACATGCATACTAACAAGGATGAATTTAAAACTTTTTAAAGGGTTGTTTTTGGTCTTTATATGAATCTTGAATCTTGCAGCATATATAAAGCTTTAAAAAAATTTTGTTTTATCGTTGACACCCGATGGTTAAACAATAACACCAAATAAAAGTCATTAGTATCTTTATACAATGGTTAAATTGTAAATCCAAATAAATTAGTTTTTAGTTATTATCCAATGGTCAAAACTTAAACTAAAGCTTATTTATTAAAAGACAACAGAAACGTTATTAAAAGCCATGAAATGTACTTGAAAGACATTAAAGGTGATTCTTCTCTTTATCCAAAGGTCTAAGGCTTTATTAAAGCAAAAAAGGTCATGGCTTTTATTCAGAAATGGATGACAGACCATTATTGGGTAAAGACTAAAAGTTTTTGAAAACAACCTTTCTAACACTGCTTACCGTCAACACATATTTCCTTTTTCTTTTAATTTCATAAAAAATTATTAATAAGATATATAAAACCAGTCAAATGCATCTATAAAAAAGATTTCAAGATAGCAAAAGAAAAAAAAATCATTCTCGATGACCCAATTATGAACTAGTCTCTGATACCACTTGTTGGATTTTGTTAATCCCCTTAAAGGCAGGATTCGTTCATATCATATCATCAAGAATTAATAAAAACATAAGCATACTTGAATCCATTGTGAAATCTGCACTGGAGTCTTAGAGTTGTCTTCCAAATTAGAACGTATCCGTTTCTCCAGACTTTTCCCTTAATTCTCTATTTTCTCTCTGATGATGGGATGTCAAAAAAGAATTATGTGTACATCTAATTTGGGGACCATAACCACTTTTATTAGGCTAAAACCTTCATCTAATTTCTAGTTTAGATCGTCATAAAACTAGAAATTACAAACCCAGTCTCCGCACATATAAAGCCTACATTTACAATAGATATATAAAGCCCAAAATACAATAACCATATTAAACCTCTTTAATTAATTGGGCTCAACTTTATATGATAGCCTTTATACACAATTATACACATATAAGTCCACATGTTTGATGAAAAATCCTTACAGTTTACAGTTTTAAATGGGTGGCATATAACTAGAAAGTTTTTGTCATATCATTATACAAGGCCTATCATTAATCTTTTTCTTTTTACATAATAACTGGTGTTTTCTTGAGTGTCTTTCTCTTTGTCTGTGAAGGTTTGACGTTTAATAAGTAACCATCGGTAAAATTTTACTGCATTGAATGATTTAGTAAGTGGGGTTGATAAATAATCTAAAGAAATAGTAAAACACAGGTGGCAGTCATTTCATTTCAGTAAGGGTTCCTTAAATGAATGACAATAGAGGCATTAGTTGAAAAGAAAGAGTTCATTTAAATAATAAAAATTGATGTAATCCTGAAAAATACTATACGATGATTCTAAAATGATGTCTTACGAGAGGCACCAGATCACCTGTGCCACTAACGTTGGTCCTATTCTGTGCCTAAAATAAAACATCAGCATTTTAACGCGTTTTAATTAAACCAAACATCGAATGACTCAGCTTATTTTGCTTAAGCTAAGCTAATTCCTTATCTTTCTTTGATTTTGCTTCCTGCCTCAACTCTTTCCTTCCCCTGTTAATTTATGGAACATCTCTATCCTAGTTCGAGCTTTGGGATTCTTAAGGCTGAGGTATGCTCTGCCACTCTCTCGCTTTCTTTTCTTCCATGAATCTCGCATACTTTCTTATACGTTTTCTCTTTTTCTTTGACCATTTTGGGTGTTTCTCTCTACATATATAAAAACATAGAGACAGTGATTGTCTGAGTACCCCCTAGAAAAAGAGTTTTAGAGGTAGAGAGAGACGAGAACTCCCTGGTCTGGTTTTATTTTGTGGGTTCGATTTCTTGGAGGAACTAACTTTGTTAGTGAGAGATGGAGATTATGTAATACTAATTGACCAAGTCCTTATATCAGGACTCTCTCAAAGTCTTGGAGGCTGATATACAGTATGCTAATGCTTTGTAAGTTTTGTTTTTGTAATCAGTTTATGTTCTTTTCACTTTGTTTCATAATTTTTAATCTTTTTCTTTTCTTCTTCTTCCTTCTTTCTGTACTTGTTAAGATGGGTGGTTCTAGTTGTTGTACTTCTCCTTTTTACTTTTTTTTAATGGTGTATCCACTTGGGATTTTCACAGTTTTTGTTATGATAAACTATAGGAATTTGGCTACTCAATGAATTGGGAAGAAGGAAGATTATTGTTCTCTTTTATTCAGGCTTATGCATTAAGTGACCTTTTATATTAGTTAACTCAAATTTGTGAGCCTTTACAATCATAGGAAGCAATACCTTGTAAGCAATCAGTCATTTCTGAATGACTTCACCAACTTTATCTATAAAAAGTAGAAAAGATTTCAACTTTCTATGTTATTTAGCCTTATCCGTGCTCTATATGCAGAAAATTGAATTTTGATGTTAATAACGTGAAGTCTACAAAGTTATTCATAGCTAACGTAGTTTGCTTTGACCAATATTGGATTTTCATACTATCATGATTACAATTCTGTGAGTATTTAATCCAGTGCATTACTGAGGGGATTCTATTTCTTCATTTCCCTTTATGTGCGAGTTAGAGGATGTGTCTTACTCTTACACATATTGATATTGCAAGGATATATTCAATAGATGTTTTTTTACTTGATGATTGATGAAATAGTGTTTTGGGTCTTTTCCCTAAAAAAAGGAAGATTTTTTAGGTTAAAAAAATTTGAAGGGGCATTGCTGGATAGTTATGATTAATTAATGAAAGATATGGTGCTTGGTGTGCCAATAGCTACAAGTGTAGTAAGACATGCCATCAAAACAGGCTCTTTGCTGTTTGCTGCAGAATCTCTTTGGCCTATTGAATTACAAAAGATGTCTTCTCTTGCTGGAGTAATATTTAGATTGATGGTTCAAGTTCTACCTGCTTATATGCGAGAGTGGTTCACTAAAATACGTGACCGGTCTAAATCCTCTCAAATTGAGTCATTTATGAGGATGTGGTGGGGCACTCCTCTAATCGTGATTGAACTCTCTCAGGTTTGTTTAAACTAGAAATATTTATTGAATTGGTGTTTTCACTTGTATATATTGTACTTCTTAAAGGCAATTTCCATGGTTCAGTATCCCTGATCCTCAAATCCTGATTTTCACATGGACAAATTAAATGCTTCTTATTATATTGCAATAAGTCGCTATTAGAACTTTGTGTGAACCATCATTTTAGTACCCATATTTGTTTTAGTCAATTATATACATCATATCTCTTGGTAGTTTTACCCTTTTAGTTAGTGATGATAAGAGTGTTAAAGTAAAACCAGCTTAGCGCTCTTTATAGTATGTATTGAAGTAGTGACATTTAGTTTTTGATGCAGATAAAAAATGCTAAATTTCTTAATGAGAACTTTTCAGTGAGTGTATGCAGGTCAGCAAATGAGGTTGTTGCTACATATATGAAGGATAAGACTAGAATGGATCTAGATATTTGTCTTCCTGTGTCTTACCCTTTACACGCTGTGGATGTTGAATATATAAGAAGCCTAGGCAGCAATGAGGTAGGGATAAGTACTTATCTACCATAGTTTTCAAACACAGTCGCATGTTTGGATCTACAGGTGAATAACCAGAGGTTGGAGGAAAGAGTGGTGCCATCGTATAAATCAATAAGTAAAAAAAGGGTTGCGGTAGGAAAGTGCTTCTGTAGCAGGAATTATACTTTCTATTAGTAACCTTCTGATAATTATTATTTTCCATTATACCCTTAACTAACAGAAAGCAAGTCCAACGTATTGTCTTCTTCGTTCTCTCTGGCTCTCCGTGTTCCTTGTTCTTTTATATGCTCGCCACCTCACTCGTCTCCGTGTTTTTTTTGTTGCAGTAACTTTTATATTTTAATTTGGTATAGAGTTTATATAACGACCACTTGGTATTCTTCCCACAACATAAGCTACAAAATGAAAAATGTTAGCTCTAATATATGAGTTTTTACATTTCTAGTCCTTAATTAATCTTGCAATTGAAATAGCAAGCCACTGGATCGATTATTGAACTAGAAGATGCTAGTCTTGTATTATTTATAGGTTATATTGTATTATCCTGCTTGGCATACTTCTGATATGAAGGCTTTTTTCTTTAGACTAATATTTTTTGTGGATTATTGCTTTATGATAGTTACACCATACCAATTACTATCATTCTAATTAATTTTTTACGTGTTATTTGTAGATGGAGAGTCAAAAGAATCTTACACATCTAGAAAAAGCTCAATGGGATAGTCGTCTCATAAACATTTTTATAGATGTATGTAAAGTTCAAGTAGAAGCGGGTAATCACCCTACCTCACACTTTAATAGGACTAGGGGGGCCAATCTGGTTACCAATTTTAACGCAAAAGTAAACAAGATTTATGACAAAACTCAGTTGAAAAATAAATGGGATGAACTCAAGAAGAATTGGAAGTTATAGAAGGAACTCAAGGGAAAAGAAACAGGTCTTGGCTAGGATCCTGAAAAATAGATAATTATTGTGTCTCCTGAATGATGGAAGGAAAGGCTGAAGGTACATTGTGCACTATATAATATATATATTTATTACTACAACTATAATATTTAATTTACTTATTTATAGTAACATACTAAATTTTGTAGGCAATACCCTAAGTAGTAAAATTTCGCAACTGAGGTATGGAATTTGAAGATGATTTAGACATATTTTTTATAAATGTGGTTGCCATAGGTGATGCTGCATGTTCACCGTCTATTGGGGTGTTACCATCATAAAATTCTTAGGGGACAATCAATTTAAGTAAAGATAACAATGATCTGGAAGAGCTAGATTTGGATGATCCTACTTTGCAAGATAACCAACAAAGGAATAAGAAAAGATCTGCATCTTAATTTCAAGCTATAAGAGAGGTAAACAAAAAGTTTCTAATAGTGAACAAGTATCTCATTCAATAGATTCTCTTTTGGAGATCTTGAAGAGTAGAAATGAAGAAAGAAAAGCATATAGAATGGTGAAAATAGATCATCCAAGTTGTTGATGGGCAAAAGTGGTCGCACAATTAAATGCCTTAACGGAAATTGAACGAGGTAGTGATTTATATTATTTTGAACTTCAGCTTTTGAAGACAAAACTAAGCGAGAGTGCTTTGGAACATTGCCAGATGCTACTATTAAAGTTGGTTGGCTTCAAAGACAACAATTGAAGAAATCGAATGGCTCTTTTCTGTCTATGATGTCTAATTTGGGGCTATGATGTTTTTAGGTGGTTCTTCGTTATCGGAATGGGCACTTCGAATAAATGGATAGCGTTAGAACTTTTAATTTTGTATTAGACTTCTTTAGTATTATTGCATTTCTTATTTTCTTATATCAGATTATAGCTTATTTAATATTATCAAACTCTTCTCTATTTTTGTCATTTTTCTTTGGTGTGTATGACTTATGGATATTGTCATTTCGTATGCCATAGTTTTTCAGTCTATAATAAGTAGTATTCATTGTTACAGGTATGGTATACCAAAGTGATTCTGATGAAGAATTTGAGCATGATGTAAATTTAAGAGCAGCCAGTTATATGATCATAGATTGATATAATCGGCATATGCGTGAGGAACCATATATGGTTTTTCCTTATTCTGAAAGTAGAAAAATTAATGAAATCCTCGGTGGCAATGAGTGAAGGTGTTTGAATATGTTTAGGATGGATAAAAGAGTATTTATGATGTTATGCCATGAGTTGTAACTCAAATATAATTTTAGAGGCACTAGGGATATCAATCCTATAGAGTTATTATTGATGTTTTTATATACACTAAGACATGAAGTAACTAACAGAAATGTTTAAGAAAGTTTTCAACATTCGGGCAAGACCGTCTCTAGGAATTTTGCATCCGTATTGGGTATTGTAGCCACCATGGCCATAGACATCATAAATCCGCCTGATTTAGAATTCAAAACAGTTCCTTTAAAGATAAAAAATGACTCTCGCTACTCACCTCACATTAAGGTAAATTCTTTTCAATATTTATAAAAAATTTGAACTAACACTTTTGCAAATATTTTTCTATTATATGTTCATAATTGCATTGGTGTTATCAACAGAACTCATGTAAGGCAACTCTACCACCTTCATTACAAGTGCCTTACATTGGACGAAAAGGCCAACCTACTCAAAATGTAATAGTAGTATGCAATTTTGACATGCTATTTCCATTTGTTTGGGCTGGTTGGGAAGGGTCTACACATGATGCTCGCATATTCAATAATGCCCTCAATTCACATTGCGTAAAATTTCCAAAACCTCCCTGAGGATCTTTGGGTATGGAAGAAGAAGTGGCGCATACTTGAAACAATGTTAGGATATCCATTTAATAAGCAAGTGAAAATTGTGGTCGCGACTATGGCACTTTACAACTATATCCGTCATCATTCTTAAGATGATCCTCATTTCAAAAAGTATGACGTGGATGGAGAGCTTAATTTGTGCGATGAAGATGATGTAATAAATGATGATATTTGCTCTTCTAGTCATGTAGACCAAATGGCTAGTATTCATGCTGCTATTACTCTGAGCATCATGAATGTGTAAATTTCATTTCGCTTACATTAACATGAACAATTATACTTTATCAAATAGTTTATTCCCAATTTTTTCTTTATTTTAATTTAATATTTTACTATTTATAATTTTAATTGTATAATATTAAAGATACCTAAATTTATGAAATATCATAAGGACATCTTGTTACCATGGAATTGTAATTTAAATTATCATTTTTCAATAATATAAATAAGCACATATCAAGAAAAAGATAACGATGGATATGTTATATATTTCTCCAAATATATCCCTACCAATAGTATCTAAGTAAGGTGAAATATTTTATTTACTAAATTTATTTTATTTATATTTTCTTATTTTAATTTAATAATTTAATATTT
>JAOTAY010020286.1:0-12980 GCA_025629805.1 Erythroxylum baracoense
TTAATTGAAACATGCATCAGGGAACATTCACTCAAATAAAGAGTTTATAGTGATATCATCACTTCTAGATATTTTACGGACATTGGTGATTAAACTGGCGCCAGTAGTTTAATGGATTAGCTACCCATCAAGTCTTAACACTAAGATTAGATCTTGTGTATTAATCACCATATAGAGTGAAACAGAGATCTTAAAGGAAAAACCAATATAAGGGCAAAACGATACTTTTACCCTTTATTGTGTGGATGGCTATAATATGGTTCATAATAGAGTTTGCAATTGGACATCTAATTAATAATTTTGAAACACATTTTCTCATAATTTTAAGTAATTCAAGAGTTCAACCAATTGTATTTAGTGGAATGGAATTTTGTTAATAAATCAAAATTAATTCTAATGAGATTAAATTAATTCTGGGCTTATTGGAGCTTGAATTATTTAAGTCCAATTATATTCCCCACGTGGCTTCTAGGAAGGTTATCAAGGAAAGCAAGAAAAATAAACGGAGGTTACCGGAAAGAAAATGGGACAGACAGGAGAGAAACGACCAGAACAATTTAATTAAGGGTTACTTAAATTGGGTCTTAAGCCTACAATTAAATGTTGAGCTTACACTAATTAATTGTTAATTATAAGCCCAAAGGAACTTTTAATAATAGGTTGGATTTTGATTTAATTAATTAGATTAATTGAATTAAAATCTAAATCATCAATCATTAAATAGTTTAATGGTTAATAAAAGCATGAAAGTATTGTAGTGGAGTGGGCATTAAGGTAATGCTCTTTATTAAATAGATTAATGGATTTTAAAAGATCCATTTTCGGTGATAACATTCTTAAGTAATGTTCATCATCATTAAGTTGTTTAATGGCTTTTAAAAAATAACAAAAAACATACATGAATGGATTGATGCATTATTTGCTATATCTCTTCACTCTCTTCCAAGCCATAATGAGTGGCAATTGAAGTGACAAAGGTCTTTTAGCATTTGATGCTAAATAAACGTATATGATTAAATGTGAGCTTTTAATGGAAACAATTCATTTAACTATGATTAGAGAATGAAGTGGTGCTTTTTTAAGACTCTCCACTCTCTCCCATGCAACATTCGGTTATGCTTTTTAATAAAGCATGAATGTAGACATATAGCTCCTTTAATTCATGAAATGAATGAAACCTTTCCACTCACTCTCTCAAAGATCCAAATATGTGTTTCAATGGGAGGTGGATAACTCATCTTTTAGCATTTAATGCTAAATAAAGCGGGTGGTCTTTTGCTCTCCTAGTTTTCTCTCCTAAACTTTCGGATATGAAAAAATGTCTCATTTTGTTGTTCTTTTCAAGCTAGCCAAATATAGAAAAAAAGAAAGTCTCAGTTTTATTCGTTGAGCTAGCTGAACATACATAGAAAAATCTCCAACATTTTTCTTCTCCTTTCACACCAAAGGATTTTGATAACCAGGCTATCCAAGAAGAACAAGTGGTAGATCGGATTGCTTGAGGACACAGTAGTGAGAAGTCAATATTGTAGCTAGGAGTTGGTAATATTCCGACCTTGTTCTTATTATATTTATTTTCCTTATACCATATCATGTATGGATTAAAGCATGTTCATTTGGTTTTTATGCTTCCGCTATATTGTGATTTCGGAAAAAGTTTTTGAAATCTACTGTTTAGCCAAACCAAGCATATTTTTGTTTTCGATCCAACAGTGTCCTCCTATGACATCCTTATATTTTTGACCTCTAATGTTCTCATAAACTCCAGAGTAAGCTCCCAATAGACTTAGTATCAAAACTTAAACATATCTAACCACCCATTAAAGGATATAATTTCATCCACCTAATGAACAAGATCCATCTATTTAAGCACTTCCTGGTTGTTAAATTTGGACTCCTCCAACTACTTTGTACTAAAGGCTTAATACCTGCTATATTACACCCCTATCTTAAAGTGTAGCAATAAATGATTTGATTACTATTTAATGTCTTCTAATGCCTACAGCTTGACCAAAGATACTGATGGTGCTTGCTCTTTCCTTTACTGCCTCCTCAAAATATGTGTGCTAGGGACAATGGTGTGTGTTGTAGTGGCAATGGTGTCTAATCTAGCGCTCTTGCCTAATAGTGGCCACATGTGTCGCCTACGTTCTCTTGGTGGACCCCAAAACATTATTATAATGTGATATTTGAAGAAAAACATAAATAAACTCTCAAAAAGCAATAATCTATGTCACACATGTGTATAAGTGTAAAACATATTGTAATAAAATATATAACAAAAGAATGGAGCACTAAACAAAATATCAATAGCTCACAATACTCTCTTACTCATTTTCTTATTAATTATGTATGGTATAACCATACCACTTGTGACAAATGCTTACTGTGTTAAGGAAACATAATTCGTTATCAATATCATATTTTGTAAAAAATCTCAAAATCCTATATCCCTTAATCTAATCTTGAACTTAAACTAACCAATCTTACAAATGTACTAAAGCAACCTAAGTAATTCATATAAGCATCTTTAACTATATAAGACATATAAAATTTGCAATTCACCCAGGTAAGTTTTTACCACACTAAAGATAATGCATAATAGATATTCAATTCAAACTTATTCATAAATCACAATTTATAACATTAAATATCCTAAAATACATTAAAATAAAAAATTATGGGTGCAATAGAAAAATACCTAGATGATACTAAAAATTTGGTGAAGAAAAATAAGAGTGTGCACTAATTCATGCTACATAAGAATGGAGAGTGTTATGGGTTATTTATCACTTTAAGAATTAAGAGGGAAACTGAACTTTTAGAGAAAAATTAGAGGAAACGTGGTTAAAAATGATAGAACATCAGTTGTAAATGTTTTTAATAGCACACTACTAGCCTTTACATAGGACTATATAGGTGCATTTACTATAAAAATATGAGTAAATGTAGATGGACATATGGATGTGTTGTTTAAATTAAATAAAAAGGGGAAATAAAAAAGGTAGGGTAGGAGCAGAGGGCCTACACAGGACCATGTAGGTGCCATATTTGAAATTGGTCTATTAGAATTTTTTTCACTCTTATAAATGGGATACAATTTAGGATCGTGTATACTTACCTTGGGGCTAAGACATAGACAACCTATCATACAAGGGGATTGTTTAAATGTGGCACATTCAATAACTTTATTGTTTAAATGTGGCACATTCAATAACTTTTTGGTCATTTCTATTTGGATAACACAAGTTTGCCCTCAAAGAAACACAGGGATATTATGTTAGCACAGACACTAAATGAAGTCGTATAGGTGTCGTGCTAAAAAGTGGTACATTTTATTTATCTTGTTGGTTAATATGAGGCTAAAAATAATGGTTAGTTTGGGCCTATATTGTCCTAAAAACCTAAAAAATAAAGAATACACCAATTCTAAACAATTGGTATGAAATTTCAACCGAAATTTAATAAATGAAATTGATAATAAGTAAACAAACAGCTAATAACCCAATTAAAAAACATTAAAGATAACAAATGTTCACCTACTAAGAACATCTCTTATATTATAAGCTCGATCCTTTTTCATCAACGTTAGCCTAAAGGACCTCTATTTTTGGGGTGTCTACTACCTTAACGTCTACCTCTAACTTTACTCTTCTTCTTTTTTCCTTAATAGGATGATCAGTTTTTGGAAACATTGTATGTTTTTCAACATTTAATTTCCCCATTCCATTTGCTTCCTTTGACATTAAACTTATCCTATTTACATCCAATACTTCCACCCTCTGTATGAAAAAAACTATATCTTTTTCAATTACATCAAATTAGAGGAACTTATTACACTTACCATCAATAGGATTATTAGGACTAAATTTCTTAATTTCTAATTTTTCATCATCGATCCTTAGGATTAACTTTCCTTCATAAACATCAGTTGGGCCGTAAAAGTCATAAAGAAATATTAACCTATGTTCAAAGACACATTCCTATCCTCATCTATATATAAGACCATAAAATATAGGATTATAAAAAACTTGTCAATTTTGATGAGCATATCTTATAGTTTACCTACTAGATGTTTGACAAAAGAGTTTGTCAACTATAGAGAAATGTTAATTAGTCTAAAATAGCCCACCTTGGTTTTTTTGCTAATAAATAAGGGCATCAATTTGGCTCTTACACCTAGATCACATATAATGTAATTAAAGTTGGTGTCACCAACATTGTAAGCAATAAAGAAGCTGGAAAAGTTCTTAAGTTTTAGAGACTATCCGTTTTGAATTACGACTTTACATTCCTTAGTCAAGGTTGTAGCTTCGTACTCCTCAAGCCTTCTTTTACTAGATAAAAGTCCTTTGAGAAATTTGCTTAAGAATTCATTTGCTTTAAGGCATCAATAAAAGGAATATTAAAATAAATTTTTCGAAGATAATCTAAAAACTTCTCAAATTTGTTATCTAATTTCACCTTATCCTATATTTTGTAAAAACTGTATATATGGTTTATAGGGTGTAGGGGAAATATATTTGAGCACTTCTCACTCTCTTTTCTCTTTCTCAAGTTCCATCTCCCTCTGTAACAGTTATTTTACTACCCTTATTTACTTCGCCCTCAATCTTCTCCAATCTAGAGCCATCAATTAGCTCATTTCCCCTTAACATCATAAAATTACGATGCTCTCTAAAGTTCTTAAGATTTCTTAGTAATTGACCAAGTGGTTTAATAATAGTGATAGCATATTGAGCAATTTAAGCTTCAAGCATCTTATTGTGGGTAGAAGCAGAATCCACCTTAGCGTTAATCATCCTGATCTCCTTAAACTCTTTGTTCTATTTAGCTTGAGTGGGAAAAATATTCTTTAAGAGGAACTCTAAGTTAGATTTATAGAGAGGGTTAAATGGACTAGATTAAAGCGTGGATGGTTCCTATTTTGAGGTGCAAGGTAAAACTAGTTTCCATGAGAGAAATTACGATGGTTCAACTAACTAGGATTATATGTGTTTAAGAATGGGTCATTCTTCTACTTAGAGTTATTAATGAATTCAACTTGTTCCATATAAAGGTCATATAAAAATTGATTCCCCGATTGGAAATCTATAGGTAAATGTCTTATAGATCCATAATTGTCACAAACCACATTATTAAAACTGATAAAATTAGCATTCATATAATCAAACCTTTGAGACAAAATATGTAAATTAGTAGCTAGAAGATTCAGGGCATCTAAATTATACTTATCAAAAATCTTCTTAAGAGTGGCTCTCTCATTTAAACAATAATATTGCTTTTAAGCCATGTCTTTAATGAAAGAATGTGCTTCATCAACTTTCTTTTTCATCAAAACTCTGCTAATAGCAACATCTATAAAGATCATATTGTTGTAGGTCATTCATTGTAAATGCTCTAAACTATCTGTCTCTTTTCTAATTCATGATGTAAACAAAATTTTAATATCTCCTTGTATCTCTCCTACACTTTATGTAAAGACTTAACTTCCCTTTAGGCATAAGTGGTTACGTAATTTCTTATTTGTGCAGCCTTACCTCTAAGAAAATGATAAGTTAAAAATGTATGATAAAGCTAATCTCATATGTCATTGATCTTGCTATTAGGATTTGCAACCATGCTTTAGCTTTATCACTCAAAGACAAAGGAAATAATCAAAGCTTAATGACATTAGAGGATACACTATTTAGCTTTAACGTGTCATAATACTCATTTAGATGGTGAGCTTTAAAACTAGTTCTATTGTGCCAAGGACAATAGATAGGGCTTTATCTCGAAGTTGGTAACTCCAAATTTAGGCCTCACTATGCATGAGTTGAAGCCCTAGGCATTTGGAGTGATAAAATCCTTTTGTAACCTCATATTTTCTACAGTCATATTTGAATCATTGGCTTATATTCTCCTCTGAAATCTTTTTCTTATATACAGTGTTCTTTCTAGCTTAGGATTTGGCTTAATAAGATTACCAGTATTTTCAGGATTGCGTATATAAGAATTAATCTAAAAAAAGAGAAATAATAAATAAAATTTAAAAAGGATATAACTAAACAAGATTCCTATAAATTTTAGTTTAGTTAGTTTGCAAATATATAAATACTAATACCTATTTCCTTGGAAATAGTGTTAAAAACTTGACTGTTTGTTTCTGGATATGTAGAACGTAACTTTAACTAGCACATGTGAGTACAAGTTGACTCTATGAGGACTATTGTTTAACCACTAACTATTCATAAACTTAACAAGCTAGACTAAAAATTATGGGTTTATTTATAACAAAATAAAGTAAATCACAAATCGAAACACTAAAGAAAAGTAATGATCAAGAATATTTCAATCAATGTTATAACTAGATTTATATGAGAAATATCCTAGGACTTTACTATTTCAGTTCATATTAACTTGATGAAAATTGCTCTAATTTATTAAACCAATAAGAGTTCCTAACTTAGATTAGATTCTCTCTTGAGATATATAACCTTTATTTATAGGTTAATCAACTAAAATCAATCTAAAATCTAGACAACTTAAAAATGATTTAATTTGGTCTATGAACTCTCTTTATAGGTTTTTCCCTGAGGAAGATTTTGTGGCTTTCTCTCAAATAGCTCACACTTAACCCTCTTTATCTATGTTATGACCTAGACATACATCTTATCTTTAAAGTCTCTTTCTTATATATAGAGTATCACCAACATAATTAGCATTTATAAGTTTAAACTTTTAAGCCAAAAGATCCACCTTAGTAGCCAGGAGATTCAGGGAGCCTAGATGATACTTCCTTAGAATCTTTGTAAGAGTGGCTCTCTCACTTGACCATTGACAATGGTTCTAAGCCATGCAGTTGGTCAAAGAATATGCTTCATCTATAGTCTTGTTCATTAAACCTCCACCAATAATAGCACCTACAGAGACTTTATTATTGAAGTTCATTCCATTGTAGAAGGTCTAAACTATTAACCACGTCTTTAAACCATAATGTGGAAAAACATTCAATAGCTCTTTGTATCTCCCAGATGCCTCATATAAGGACTCTCCTTCCAATTAGGTAAAAATGGTGATCTAATTTATTATTTGTTCAGTCTTACCTTGAAAAAAACACTTAGCCAAAAATTTTTGAAAGAGCAAATCCTATGTGGTGATTATTCTACAGCTATACTTTAGCTTTATCCCTCTAAGAGAAAGGAAATAATCAAAGCTTAACTACATCAGATTATATTCCATATTTAGTTTCAACATGTCACAATACTTTAAAAACATTAACATATGTAAGTTAGGGGGCTGCTTCTAATTTTAAAAATATGAACTAGTTTTGTTGTACAATAAATAACAAGGATGGATTTAGTTTGAAGTTAGCAACTGTGATGATGGAACTCGCTATGCCTGAGCTGATGCTCTAGGCATCTGGTATAATGAAATCCTTTATTGACCTCATATTTTCAATAGTCATATTTATTTCCTCAACTTCTATTATCCTCTAAATTATTTTTCTTATATGCAATGTTCTTTCTATCTTAGGATATAGCTCAATAAGTTTCCTAAGATTGTTAGGATTATAGATATAAAAAGTAACATGCAAAGAGAAAGCTATAAATAAGTAGCATGTCAAAAATCTTGGTTGCAAAATGATTAAACTAAACTTTCTATTAACATGTTTCTTTTATTTTACTCCCCTTATTTTGGAACAAATGGCAAGCTATAAAATTTACTAATTAGACCTTTTATCAAAAATAAAACTAAAACATAATAAATGAAAAGTTTAGTCTAATCATTTTACAAATTTGTAAATATTAACAGATAGTTCCCTAGCAATGATGCTAAAAACCTATATATATCTTATCTCTCAAATTTAATGCACGAATCAAATATTGAATCTTCCATTTTATCTCTTTCGATACAGACAATATGAAAACATGGATAAATCATAACGAAACTAGAATCCATTAAACCAAAGATTAATCAAATTATATTAAATTCTAGGTACATCTTACCCAAATTTATATCCTGAATTGGTTCATAATCATATAAATAATATCAACACAAAAACATTGAAGAAAACAAGATAAAGAACTATGTTCTTAAATCTCAAAGCTTCAAAGAATTCTTACTGAAATCATGTTCTATCTTCAAGGAATGATGAAATCTTGATCAAACCCAATGTAAAATAGTGTCAAAATAAATTTAAAATGTTTCTTTTCTAAAAGTCTTCTTCTTTTCTACCTCTATTTTCTTTATAATCTGAAATCCTATCTTTTTAATAAGCTACATAAGTCCATATAGTTGGCCTTGTTCTTTTGAATATTATCCATAAATCTATAATTCCAACACAAAACCTACACAAGATTGTGTAAGGTACCGTGTTCTTGATTCATAAGGTAATACGGGGGTGTATAGGATGCACAGGAGAAACAAAAGCAACCACCTCTAAACATAGTGGTACGTAAGTGTAATGTTCATAAATCCTTCTCCGATGCTTCCAAAATTTCTCATATTTACTCTAATTCTTCCTCAATTTTGCTTCTTTTCCTTGTACAGGTAAAAATAAGGCTTAAAATGATAATATTTCTAAAATTAAGTATCAAATCCTTAAAAAATCATTCAAAATACAAATAATATATTGTTAAAATATCTTATAATTCATGGACTACCTTAGGTCCCCTATATGAAGTTTCCTCATTATAAACTCTAAAAAGAACAATACCAAATAATGCTACTATGAAAGAAGCTTTATCTTTAATCCATCCCAGTGAAATAACAACCTTAAACCTCATATACTAACTCAACCTAATCAAACTGATATCATTATAAGGAGCTTGGACCCCTTTGGGACATTTACTAAGCAATTTTGTACAAATAGTCTGAAAATGCAAATGCTAAAAGCCCCTTATAACCATTTAGTATGGTTTGCTCAAGCATATGTAATAGCATCGATGATAATATGGCTTGCTCTCAAAGGAAAACTGAGCACTTTGGATAAGGAGAAGAAATAGGAAAGTGTATCTAAATTATGTTACCTATACAAGAATAAGAATGAAAGTTCGACACACTTATTCTTTAAATGCAACATAAGTTACAAAATTTAGAGTACAATTATAGCTTATGAAAAAAAAATGTTCAATCTAAGATTGGTTAAACACTATTCATTAATGCAACACTAATCAAAAAAAGAAGGATAGTGATTAGATAGTTTTCACGATAGCATTCTACAATATAATAGATAAGGATTGGATGGAGAAAAACATGAGAATTTTGACAATATGTGACCTAAGATCAAGCGTTAACCTCATCCATCCTACAAGCCATAAAGGAACAACTCATCATCCAATTTCCAAATGCTAAGTTAACACCTTATTGATCAACAACAAGAGGATCTAAGATCATAGCCATTATAAGAGTACTAAAAAAGCACTCCAGGTTACTAGAAACTAAGGCTTTGATAGATTGGATAGAACCTACAATACTAGTTTCTTTCAACAGGGTTAAGCACTGATGATTGGCTATATTTTAGCCTTTCTTATGATCTCTTATACTACCAATTTTGATCCTTCATAATATTCTTTAATTTCTTAAAAATATCATAAAATAGTGTTAAAGGTGTATTTTTAGCAAACATTACCGATTAATATATGTTTTGGTTTCACTAGAATTTGCTCTCTATAAGAGCTTTTTTCTACTTAACCGAGCTCTACTTCTTCCTAAATAATAGGGGTTAAGGTATAGGAGATTCTAAAAAATTCTACAAATTCCTACAAGTCAATTTTCAAAAAAAAAAAAACTGTATCTACTCTAGAAGTAAAGACATTCTTATAAGTGTCTCCAATCAAATTTGAATTTTGAGACTTTAGTTATGTTATTATCCATTTCAACTTAATTAGACATTTATTAAAGGATAACCTTATCAATTTCCTTAACTTTCTTCACTACTAATTCAAACACAAGAAAATTAGTAAAAAGGTTGTTAAACTTTAAAGTGTACTTTCTATTTTAAATTCTATTAAAGATACTGACAACAGAGGTAGAGTTATTAGATACACTGGTGTAAACATAATTACCAAATAAAGAGGGAAATTATTTAGCTATGACAGCTTAATAAGGATCATATGAAGTTTCTTTTGACTTTAAGGTTATAGCTGTCTAGTTATTACACCAAGTAAACCAATTCCTAATGAAATTTTAATAACTTAAATATAAGGTAGAAATATATTTCCCTAAATCTTTCTTGCTTTAGTTTCACCTTCTTGTACCACCACTTCACTCACTAAGAAGAAAACATTAGATATAAAGGATAAGTTAGAAACTTTAATCTTGTTTCTAAAAGTTTAATAATCATTGCTTATAAGTTTTCAAAATTTTCTTGAGGGGTTATTCAATCCCTTAACTTTGATGTGATTATAAGGATAAGGATCTAAGCAAAAAATTCATTTCCTTCCTTTCTTCTAATACTTATAGTGCCTTTTATGATATTAGTTTGAGAGAAATCTAGTTATTATGAGTTTTATTTCCTTTCAAGAGGGATTGATAGTACTTCATCAACTTCGTCTATTTTATGTGGTTAATCCAACAATTATGAAATTTAGGACAAGAAATATTGTGTAAGGTAGGCTAAATTAGTGACCGAGAAAACAATATATGGTTGTGAATAACTAAATCTAGACCTTTAGGTTATTATTTTACTAAAAATCAATATGTTTATCAGAATGAATTGTCACATTTTTTTATTTCTTAGAGTGTAAAGAGTTAAATATGAGTGGTTTGTTATCTTTAAGAGTAAACATAATAGGGAACGTGTTAACTATTTTTAGCTTACAAATATATCTTCTAAAAGTGTTTTATCATCGAACAAGAGAGGGAGAACTCATACTTTAAATAAGCCATATAGTAATAATTTGAAAGGATGAATATGATGTATCTTGAAGTTAGGGACATGTTTAGGGATTAGAGAGGAGTTAAGCATAAATGTGAGCAAAGGAAGGAACCTATAATTCAAAATGGGGACTTTTACTAACTTTAATACTATACCTTTCTTTAAGGGAGGATAATCACGAAGCTTATTTGGAGTAGAGCACAAAGGAATAATTGATATGTGATTATCATAATAACTTTGAGGAGAAGAAGGTAAAGTTTGCAATAGTGGATTTTACCAATTATGCAATTATTTAGGGGCATTAACTAGTCAATAATAAAAGAAGAAATCATGAATGACCTATAGATACTTTGAACAAATTGAAAGCTCCTATAAGAGAGAGAATTTTGTGTCAAAACGTTACTATAGAGACTTGTACCAAAGATTACAAAATCTTACTCAAGAAGTAAAAAAGAAGAAGATTATTATAAAGAGATGGATCATGATTTAAGTCAATATAGAGATTGATAGAGAAGTAACTATATAACAATTAGTAAATGGGTTGAATAGAGATATAGCTAATGTAGAAGAGTTATATCATTATATGGAGTTAGAAAGAGATGGTGAATATGTCAATGAATGTGAAAAAGCAACTTGAATACAAAGGAGTATCAAAGTACCTTACTAGTACAAGTAACTTTTAGAGGCCTAATTGGAAAAAAGGATTATGGGAGCCCTTCTAAAGCAAAAATGAAGCCATCAAAGCCAAAAGAGGAAATCCACAATAAAGGTAAGGTTCATATTAACTCTCAACCTTCTTATAATGTAGATATTAAGTGTTTTTGTTATTTAGATTAGGGTATCACCTCTCAATGCACAAATAGAAGTGTTACAACTAATAGAAACGTGGTGAAAGAATGATTTGAAGTAAAAGGAAGTTGTACCACTAGTAGAGGATTATAATAATGATGGTATGGAGTATGTTATTAAGGTTAACGTGCTTGTTAATTAAAAAGTATTAAGTCTTGAAATCAAGGATGATGAGATAAAGGAGTGGAGGTAGAATATATTTTATATTAAATTCTACATTCATATCAAGATATGTACTATGATTATTAATGAATGGAGTTATACTAATATAAATAGTACTACTCTTATAAAGAAGTTAAGGTTATCAATTGTTAAGCATCTAAAGCTATATAAAGTAAATAAACAAATATGTCCATCTTTATTGGGAAGCCTTAAGTGATTTGATAACTATACAAGCTAGTCAAATACTACTAAGAAGACCATACAAATATTATTAAAAGGTGACATATGATGGCTTCAGCAATAGTTATAGCTTTGTAAAAGACAATAAACCCATTACCCTTATTCCTTTAACACATAAATAGGTTTTAGATAAAGTTGAAAAGAGAGGATAAAGAAAGAAAGAGTGAAGAAAAGAAAGGAAAAGAATGTGGGGGCAAAGCTAAAAAGAGAGAGCGAGTTAGTTATGATATTTAGACGAAGAGTGATAGCTCTAAAAATGAGAGGAAACAACTAGTATTGAGAGAAAAAAAAAACAAGTGATTTGTATGCAAATAGAGTGATATTAGTATTACTTTTTATACTAGCTAACATATGATTATATTTTTGTAAAAAGAGATTTATCTTAAGGTCGAATAGCCCCACACATCTCTTCCTAGTAATTTGTTTCCTCATTATAAGTGTATAAGGGCATTCTAGGCCACAATGTCCCTAATGGATTACCGCTCATTATAAGTATTATACATCAAAATGACTTTCTACTTAGGGTTTTGATTCTTAATAAACCCACTTATAGGAGCAATGATAAGCGATATTTATTATATGATTATCTAATTGTATGTGATATTGTGTATTTTGAATGTAGCACCCCATTACCTTAGGGTACGCACCGAGACACCCGTGGGTCATTCCGGTACACATCCTATAGTAAGGGAGCGCTACGTGCAATCACTACTATTACTCCACATGGCATCATATCGATTTGAATAATTAAAGTAGTGACTGTAAAACACAATATTTCAAAACCAAAATTTTCCTCATTTCATTGATCAAAACAAAAGTCTGTACATCAGTCATACTGTAATATCTGTACAACAATCCCAAAAGC
>JAOTAY010020287.1:0-12976 GCA_025629805.1 Erythroxylum baracoense
AATAATTAACTCCAATTAAAATGATTTATCTAACAATACTACAAAATTTATTCAAATCATGCTTACTAAAATAAAAAATTTGGGGCCCAACATTTGCATTTTTACATGTCATTTAGAATGCATGTTAGGTTGTTAGTATTAAGCGTGTCATTTTCCTTACATTTGAATCTTTGTGATGAATGTGATTCCATAAGATTCTATCATGTTAGTTGGAATGAGATTAAATGCATGCATGAACTTAAATCCGGCTACTTGATTGGAGAGTGAACCAAGTGGAGTGATGAAAGTAGTTGGCTGCATAAGCTTACTCAGAACTTGACACTTGAACAATGAGGTAACGTACAGAAGCATAATGGATTTTCGTTTGAGCCTATGTGAGGAATTGAGCCTTTATGACTCCATTCTATAGTCATTTCATTTCGTTGTTTGTATGATGCTTACTTAGGTAATTACCTTCAGAACTTGCTTTGAATCGGCTTAAATCTACTGGACGCATGCTAGATAGAAATGATTAAGGCCTTTTTACTGTAACCTTTGGCTTAAATGAGCTACCCTTTTATTATCCCTTACTAACCCCATTGAGCCTTTAACGTTTTGTTTCTTGAAATCATCCAATTTTAAAACCCACAAACCCCATTAGCTTACCCAATCACAAGTTAATAGAGTGTTAAGTGACACTTTAGTGTGGAATCATAAGTGAAGAGCACAATGCATATAGTTGTTGTTCTCTGTTCATTGTTTCTTTTTTATGAAAAAAGAAAAAGAAAAAGAAAAAGAGAAAATAATAAAATCAAATAAAAAACTTGAATAAAATAGAAAAGAAAAAGGAATAACATGTAGTAGCTTTAATAAGTGCAAAGAAGTAGTCTTATCCATGTGCATATCTTAGAAGTTTATCTTTGTCATCCCTTTGTACACTTAGTAGTTTATAAATACTTATGATAAACCTCTAAAACCTGTTTAACCCCTATTAACCCTAGACACTTTACAAAAAAAAACAAAGCCCTTTTGATTTATCATAGCATGTAATCATTGTGGAGAAGAATTAGTGTATTAGCAAGCCTATAATAGTGTTTTTTATTATAGGAAGTTTGAGCGAAACACTAAACATCAAATACTTGAGAGAAATGAGTAAAATCCGTAAGGAAGGTCCATTTTGAATTTATACTTATCTTTGAGTGATGGTTTCATGGGTTGAATTTGTTTATGTGCACCAATGAAAATTAGTCAAGAAGTGTGTAGTAGCTTGACACTTGAGTTGTCCAAAGTTTGAGGGACTGCATGCTTTAATCTTTGTGAAAATGAAGTGATAGAATCTTATTAGTTGTATTTGATCTTTGCTTGAGGACAGGCAAAATTTTAATTGTGGGGATATTGATAGGTGTAGATTACATTATATTTTTATAGGTAATTTGATATGTGTTTAACGGTTAAGTTGATTGTTTAGTGTATATTTAGCTTAAGAATTATGTTAGTTCATAAACAATTGTGTTTTAAGTGTTCTTTAGGTGAGAGCACGTTTTTGAGCTTTAGTTTATATATATGAGGTGTCGTGATGAATTTCTTAGAGTTTCAGGGCATTTGGAAGAGTTTAAAAGGAGACTCGAACCAAAACATAAGGCCATAATCGTGGGGGACCTACACAATCATGACAGAAGCACCAACATAGGGCCATGATCGTGGTCGTGACAAAAGCTCGAGCATAGGGCCACAATCGTGGGGGACCTGCCACGATTGTGGCAGAGAACAGATAATCAGGCCACGATCGTGGCCAATGCATAGACAGATGCAGAGTCATTTTGAAAATCGAGTTTTTGAGAGATATTTCGAACCCCAAAAAAGTTACCTTAATTGGAAAAGACTATAAAAGGATAATGATGGAACCCTAGAGGTGAGACTACATTCTGCCTACATTTGGAAACCCAAAAGAGAGAGAGAGAAGAAGAAGAGGAAGACGAGAAGGGTTCTGACGTTGAAGCTTCCCGAAGTAGGTGATCTCCCGACACTGCTGCTTTCTCGAATCATCCAACTTGAGTTTCATTTCCTCCCTATTTACTTGTTTATTCATTTAATGTGTAAGATTAAGATGGGTTATATGGATATGGATTTTGAATTGTTAATGATAGATATGGATTTTGAGTTGTTAATGATGTTCTAAATTTTCCTTTCAAATTTTGCTTATTTTTAATGTTAATCTAGTTGAATTGTGTTTACTTGATTTGGGCGTTGTGATTGATTATTGTATTTTCATATTTTGATAACAAACCGAAAGGATGAACCAGATAAAAATTATTTGATTGGATTAACGAGAGTTAGGTGATCTAATTGACCACTTAATCAATCTAGTAGATGATTTCATAGAGAGAGATCTCGTGCAAGACCTGATTGGTTATTAGAGAGCTTTAGAACTAATTAGAATTGTGGGTAATTTGTGAATTAAGAGATTGCAAGTCTATAATTTGATTAGGGTTTACAATTTAGGGAGTGATTATAACTCAAGAAAGAGTAATTAGCCCTACGATCGCCTAGAACTAACACCCCATAAACACATAAAAGGGTAGTTTAACATTAATAATAGGTAAAATCCCCTCTCCCATAACTTGATTAATTCTCTTTACATATTTCCATTATTAAATTATTTGATTGTTGCTAATTTGTTTTGATTTAGTTTACTTTTCAGTTATTATTCAAGTTTTAGTCTTAAATAAAGCACAACCTGAATTAAGTGGTGCCTAAGCACAATCTTTGTGGGATGGTATATGCTTTTTACTACAAGTAACGACCCGTATACTTGTAGTTTTTTAGCGTAAAACAAGTAATTGGTTTTGCGATCAATAAGTTTTTGATGTTGTGATAGGATTGAATTATCTTATATTTTCTTATATATTTCCATGTAATTTCAATTCTATTTTTAAGAAACAATGCTTAATTTGTGTTCAATTTGTGTTGACTGCTAGGTTGAATATGTTGGTATATATTTGAGATCAAAAAGATAGGATTCTAAAGCAAATTGGAACACAAATGTTTAACAAAGAAAAGATGAAGTAAAATTCAGCCTTCCTTGAAGCACAAAACGATAGCCCATGAAGGAAAATCCAACAGGAAACAACGACGTCAAAGCAAAGAACACGCTAGCTGCGTTAAACGAATGCTTTAAAGCTAGCATGAAATGCTAGCTTTTGGGAGCTGCAAAGGGTGAGATGCCAATGTTTTGAAAGAAATGCAGCGGGAAAGGGTAAAAAATGCAAGAGAACCAAAAAGCAGAGGTTCTGACATGTACAGGAGCTGGAGAGGCATATTAATTCGTCCCATCAAAGGAATAGTGCAGACGGCTGGCGGCTAAGTGGGGGAGGCATGAAGAGTGAGTTGCGTAGCTGGAGAGTGAAGAGTGGAGACCACAAAGAAGTGAAAAGAAATGAAAAGTGTAGGTGGGTTAATGTTTATTTGTCATATCATGAAATCGTGAATTACAAAGAGAAGTTTGCGGCAGAAGAAAACAAGAGAAGAGTGGAGAGCTATTTGGGGGCTTCGGTTAGGATGATTTTGGTGAGGCTTAATCTTTTTCTTAGGAGACCTATGGAAGGCTAAATGTGTCGATGTCAGTTCAGAGGCAACATCAACGCCGACGGCCTGGGTTAATTAATTTTTTATTGTTTTTGTTATTTCTTTCTCTCAATAGGAATTAATTATTTTATCTTGTGTTTATTGGATTGGGTATTGAATGATGATGATTTTAATGTGTTCATTGAATCGTTTGATTGCATACCTATTGCTAGAATTTCAATATAATCTGTAATTGATATGCTGAAATTCATGTGTAGCGACTAATGATTCGTAATCATTAGGGATGACATGACCTTGGTTGAATGATGCATCATATGTGGTTGTTGCCTTGATTAATTGCTTTTTCTAGTTCTTAATGCTACTGCCTAATTAAATCTAGAGATCATATCCTAAGTTATTTGGTGGTTAGGTTTAATCAATGATCGTATCTTGATTAAACAAAACCTAAAGGAAAACTTGAGTTAATTATTAACCCACAATTAATAGTTTCTAGGAGAGGTTTGAGAACAACAAATCAATGAAATATACTTAATTAGGGTGTAGGTTGAGATTGAACTAAAGAATCGGATCCCTACTGAATTCTCCAATTTTACCAATTTTCGCATATATTTCTTTAATTTGTTTTTATTAGTTAGTATCATTTTATTTTCTTATTTTAAAATCCAAAACTCCCCAAATTTTCATGAACACCGATTAATTTCATTTCATAAGCTAATCAAACACTCCCTGTAGGATCGACCTAGACTCACTATTGCTACAGTAGTAGTCTAGTTATTTTATTTTGACTAATGTTATGACGCATCGGTCATGTTGATAAGTGTAGATTGCATTATTTTTGATAGGTAATTTGATATGTGTTTAATGATTAAGTTAATTGTTTGGTGTGTGTTTAGCTTAAGAATTATGTTAGTTCATAAACATTTGTGTTTTAAGTGTTCTTTGGGTGAGAACATGTTTTTAAGCTCCAAATTTATATATATGAGGTGCCGTGATGAATTTGTTAATGTTTCAGGGTATTCGAAAGAGTTTTGAAGGACACCTGAACCAAAACACTCTACCATGATCGTGATAGAAGCACCAATATAGGGCCACGATTGTGGTAAATATGCCATGATTGTGACAGAAACTTGAGCATCGGGCCAAGATCGTGGGGGATCTGCCACGGTCGTGAGAGACACGATCGTGGTCTACGTGCAGACAGACGTAGAGTCACTTTCAGATTCGAGTTTTTAAGGACATTTTTGACATTTCGGACCCCAAAAAGACACTAGGGTTACCTTAATTGGAAAAGACTATAAAAGGATAATGATGGAACCTTAGAGGTGAGTCTACATTCTACCTACATTTGGAAACCCAAAAGAGAGAGAGAAAGAAGAGAGAGGGAGAGAAGAAGGAGAGGAAGAAGAGGAGGGTTTTGACGCTGAAGCTTCCCAAAATAGGTGATCTCCCGACACTGCTACTTTCCTGAATCATCCAACCTGAGTTTCATTTCCTCCCTATTTACTTATTTATTTAATTATTCAACTCAATTTCAATTGGTTCGTGGCCATTGGGAATTTAAACATGTATAAAACCATCGTCATGCTTATCATTATCATCATCCACCTCTGCATCAACTCTTAAACTAACACCTTCAGTATTAACACCTCCTGTGGCTCCACAACTTTCCTCCTCACCCTTTGTGGCTCCATAACTTTCCTCCTCACCCTCCCCATTTCCATCGTCTCATCCAGATATAGGCAATATGTCAGGTACACATGATGGGGTGTCTAACCATTTGAGTTACATATGCATCAATCTTTTCATGAATTTTCATCAGATTGATAAGACGTAAACAACTTTCATTTGACTCAATCAATATCAAAGACTCACTAAACTCAAAACTGAGTTCTCTGTAATAGGCCTTGTTGACTTGAAGGTATCATATTTCCTTCCCCATCTTACATATTTGCCTATAGCTAACAAAATCGAAGACTACTTTATCAAAATACTTGATTCCTGATCAACATATTTCAACTTTGGCTCTACAACGAACTTTCCACTATAAAACAATCTTATGCTTCCATGTTTAGCCATCATATACCTATCCACAACAAATTGATAAAGTCAAGTGTATCACCAAAAAGTATACATTTAAAATGATATTATCAACATTATAATGGATACTTCACCAAAAAACATACATTTGTTCCTAAGATTGGTTACAAATAATACTACCATATTTTAGTCTTAGTGAGGTGATTTGTTATTATTCCTTCATGCCTAAAGCACTTTATGGAAAAACTTATAGCCACAAAACTCTTGACTTTTGCTTCATAAGTGACCAATGAGTTGACACTTTTGGACCCATTATTCATTCCATAACTGTAGTACAATAATATTTAATATACAAATTTTGATCTAACAATATATAACGTATCCAATTTTAAACTTATGTTTTCTTGTAATATTTCCATATAACACATCCATCATTATTATTATATTATAGTAGCCATAATAAGCTAATTTAATTTTTTTTAGGAAATGCTAGTGGTTATAAATAAAAAACTTGTAATTATACTAATCATAATCAGTTTAGCTAAAACCATTTTCAATATATTTATAAAATGGAAGGCTTTTAGAATATATAACATGTCATTTATCTATATATAATAATAAGAAGAAGAAAGCTCAAAGATATTATTGGTAGGCATGAAATAAAATTGACAAATTCAAACTAAATCTTTGGACCTAAACCATTGACGTTAAAAAGCTTATCTATTGATAAATTGGAACGTTTTCTAAATCCAAGTAAGCAAATAAAGAAGAAACATTTGTTTTAGAATGTTCTCTTTGGATGAAAAACTATGACGAAAAATATGTGAAGTGAACATTAGATAGAAGTACTAAAAGTAGTATTGAAATTGGAAGTGCTTTATAATAATACAGAACTACCAGCAAAAAATTCTAATAACTGTATTACTGAAACCTTTAATCTTTGAATCGTAATCTACGTATATATCTATTACTTTACCTGAAGAAACATCTCTCTGGTTTAAGTTTAGAGACTTTAATACTAGAGATGCAGGATCTAAACTTATTCCAACGGTTCTGAGTGCATTTGTCCACTTCAACTTCAGATGTAAGAAATTTACTCTTAAAGTCCCCCACAATTATCTAAAGAGAGTTAATGGAGCCATAGACATCCTTTAGAAAGTTCCACTAGCCATATCTATTAAAAGAAAATTTGGAAGCCTACATAAAAGAGATCCATATTAAGTTGACCTAATAAGTCAACATACAAGTGGATACATTGAAAAAAAATTCAAGACACCATTGTAAACATTTAGTGAGGCCTATACTGGTACACCAACTTCAACAATAACCATAGGGGACCACAACTAACATCCAATACCACATCAGGCATAGGGGACCACAACTTACATCCAACACCACAACAACCATAGGGGACCACAACATACAATCATAAACGAACAAGCATAAGCTGAGGTAGACAATAAGCACACAAACAAGCATTTTTAGGGGACCAAAGAAAACATAAAAGGCAAATAATAATGACCTACCATGATGAAATGTCATCTAAGGAAGAACACACAGGGAAAAAGAGGGAAGAAGCGTGAGATGAGGGATTATGTGGGAAGAAGATGGGAGATTAAGGAATAGGGATTGGAAGATTTCTATTAGGGAATGCCGATGGGAGATTAGGAATTAAGGAAGAAGAGCATGTTACATCTCCATTTCTGTGGATGGCAGATTAGAGATTAAGGAAGAGGAAAGTGGTGCTTGTGAGGGAGGAAGGGTTGGAGCGAATGATGCGTCTGGCTTCAACAAAATGGTGTGTCTTATATCTGTCTCAAAATGTTGTGTCTGAGGGAGGAGGGAGGCGCAACACTTCATCTGCCAATATGGGAACCACCTCTTTGCCCATGTCAACATCGGTAGGCCCCACATCCACAGTAATTAAAAAAATTCCACGTCAATAGAAGACTGATGGTCCCCTTACGACATCAGTCCTTAAGGTTCAATTTGAACGCTTTCCAAACCTTGGGGTCTAATTTAAACGTTTGATAAACTTTAGGATTTAATTTGAATACTCTAAAATGTTATGGTCTATTTTATACATCCGCGAAAAGGTTAGGAGCTAATTAGCCCTTTTGGCCATATAAAAATTCTTCTCGAAAAGTAACGTCAATCTCATTAAAAAATGTAATTAATACTTCTACATTAATAGTAATTATGTAAATAATTTTTTTAAACTGCAAAGGAATTACATTAATTTTAACAAATTAAACACTCAAAATTTGAAAGTAGATGTTAGTGTAGTTCAAAATAATGATTATATATACACACACACACACACAATAACATTAATATAATTAAGGAGCTTTAATTAGTCCATGTTACTATTTAATAGTGAAACAAATCTCAATTATTTATTCAGTTACTTGATAGACGTATCATATTAAAAGTTATAGATATATAAATTAGTCCTCTCTTTGTATTAAGGGTTGCATAAAGTTTATTTTATCAAGTTGTCTATAGAAAAAGAGGGTTGAGAGAGAGAAACAAATTTTAATAAAGAACGCGAAGGAGTTTCTTGATCTTTCCATAATAATGATGTCTTTCACATTAGGTACAAAATATTATGCCTAACTATTTGTGACAATTATTTATTCAAGCTCTTAAAGTTATGAATGTCAATTTTAGTTATGTCATACAAAATATAATTTCAAGTGGTACCAAAGTATGTGATTTGAATAAATAGTTTGTCCACCTATTTTTTATGATTGATTAATGGCCATTGCTAATCTTTGAGTGTTTGACCAAAAATTACTTTTATAAAATAATTAAGTTTAGCAATGTAAAAGTGAAAATCATGACATTATATGTTAGCCATAATTTGATTGATTTTAGAATTTTATTTTTCCTTAGCCATATATTTGATTAAATTAAAAGTAGTGAAATCAAGTTTAATTACTTGACTTTTCTCTATTTTGATTCTATGGCCATTTATTTATTAAATCAAATTTTATGCATAATATAGTTATTTATTTATTTGATTTCATTAAATGATTTTTTGTTAAATTAATTTACAGTATTTTGGCACTTATTTCATTTCCAGTTTTGTCTATTTCCATAATTTAATATCATATTTTTGTTTTATTCTCATATTTATGCATTTTCTTAATTCTATTAATAAAGGAAACTTACAATATATTCTAAATATTTAATTATTTGAATTCGATAATTTACTGGGCATTTATGTATTTGTAGCCATTTCTCTTCATTTACTTGCTTTTTCTATTACTATATATAATGGTTTGAACTTCTCTTAATGGTGCGAACAAGTCAATTTTCATTTACATATTTTGGATCTCTGCTTAACATTATTAAAAAAAAACTTGCTATGATTACAGTACAAGTCGTGAGGTTGAGAAGACAAATTATAAAGCATAGAAAAGGTTTAATAGATTATGTCTTAATTTCATGCAAATAACTATTGCCAACAATATTAAGATCATTATTCTATAAACTGAAAGTGATAAAATGCCTTAAACTTATGGAAGAATGTTTCCGTTATGTAGATAATTCTTTCATTAGTACACTAATGGTTGAGATCATAACTATGAAGTTTGATAAGTTATGAAGCATAAAAAAAGTCCTCAAGATGATAAATATTGCAGGAAAAACTAAATTGGTATGACAGTTGATAACTCCTTCTTAATGCAATTCATTATCTCCTAAGTATGAACCTTGTCAAATTAACTACAACACTATGAGGATAGTGGAATGTCAATGAATTGTCCAATATGCTCATTCATGAGGAAACAAGGTTAAAGCATAAAAAATTCGTTCTATTAACCTTGCAGGTTAAGAAGCTAGCAAGATTCATAAGCCAAAGACTAAGAAACTTAAGAAGAAAATGTCGAATAAAATGACAAAGATTGTTGTTGATATTGACAAGAAGGAATAAAAGATAAATAAGTGTCATTTTTATAAGAAAGAAGGACAATATCAGAAAGATTACCTAAAATTCAAGGCTTGGTTAGAAAAGAAAGGTACGTAGCCTTTTTTGTATATTTTGGACTAAAATTAACTGAATTTCTTTCCGATACTTGGTGGTTTGATAATGGTGCTACTACTCATATTTATAATGTGATGTATGGATTCCTTACAATTTAAAATGTAAACTCAACTGAGAACTTCTTATTCATGTAAAACCATAAGAAGGATCAAATTGAAGGTTTAAGGACTTATCGTCTAATATTAAATACTATTTACTTGGATATAATACAAACTCTCTATAGACCTTCAACTTTTAAAAACTTAATTTTTATTTGTAAACTTGATGAAAATGGGTTTAAGTTTGGTGATGGTTGTTTCATTTTATTTAAACAAAATTCCATTATTGGTTTTAGACTTATTATAGATGGTTTATATAAATTGAAACTTAATGTTAATTTGTTTGAATTCCTATTTTCTATTTGTCATACCATTGGAACAAAATGTAACATAATGAACTATAATTCTGCTTACTTATAACATAAAAGGTTTAGGTCATATATGCAAAGAAAGATTAGAAAGATTGGTAAGGAATGAAATCCTTCTATATTTATATTTTATTGATCTTAGTATATGTGTGGATTGCATTGAGGGAAAGCAAATATCACAAAGACTGGTTGGATTATCTTAGTAAGACTATGTCAAAAGAATTCTTGAGAGATTTAATATGAAAAATGTTCAATAGGAGTTATTCCATTACAAAAGTGGATAAATTTAGTCTTATGTAATATCAATAGAATGATGTGGGATGTAAAGAAATGGAATCTATTCCATATACTTTTACTTTTGATTTTGTGTCACAAAGACTATGTTTTTCATTAAAAATTAAAAAACAAATTAAAATTTCATATTAAAATTCAGAAAATGTTTATTTGTTATCTAAAAAATCTGTATGCTTTTCTAAAAATTATTTTATTATTCCAAGAATCTACACTAATTTATAATATCCTTTTAAGAATCCTTTTTTTTCTTTAGACCCATCTCACACTTATTGTATGGGTGTTATTTGCTAAGCTTAACTTGAGCTTTGCTTAATAAAAAACTATGAAACTTAGCCCACCTTTCACAAGGACATTCGAGATTGAAAAAAGAAAGTGACTTTTTGAAGAGCGATAGGGCAAGTGTTTTATAACTATTTACCAAACTTTGAGTGCCTTTATATATTCTTATCATTAAAAATTTCAATTTATTAATCATACATTAAGTATTTGAAAATCATTTAAATATATGCACATATAAATTAAGGAGAGATTATATTAAGCATTCATTAAAATTTGGGATATTTACTTACTAATATCTAACCTTTACCAAGGTGAGCTAAATAATATCTAATGGTGAATGGCATTTTAAGTTTTTAAGAAACTTTGGGAATCTTGGCAACTTGTTTTCTCCTAAACTAGATGTAGAGGAAAACAATGTATAGAAGAGGTACCAGTTAGGGAAATTTACCCTCCATTCTTACAAAGAACTATTTACTCAGGTCTAACAAGCTCCCCTTGATAGTTATTATATGGGAGAAGAAGTTACTTCCAAAAGTCTCCATAATTTTGTTATTTGTTTTTAAATAAAAGCTTTCTACTATAGATAAGCCACATTTTCTTAACATCCCAAATAGATGTAGCCTTTGTAAGAATGCAATAGAAAATTCAAAACATCTTTTTAAAATTACTAATATTCTTTACTATCTAGGGACATTAGCTTCAGGGAGGAGGTAGCTTACAATACTAGGAAATTTTCAAAAAGCTTGCATCTTTGGATCATTTTGGGATAAAAATTGATTATATCATTACACTAAGATGTTTCATACGTGCCATATAGAATGTGAGAAATTTTACAATCTTTAAGAACTTAGGAAAACAAGTCAGTAATTGGTGTTAGAATTAAGGATTCGAATAAGAGAGTAGCTACAAAACATAATCTCACTTTATAAAGAATCAAGAGTATACTAAGCAATGATATAAAGTTATTGATAGGTATCTTTCTCAAGGATAATTTACAGTAATCTCAGGGCTTAATAATTTAGTAAAAGGTTGGAACTAAAAATACATAATCTCACTTTATAAAGAATCAGGAGTATACCGAGCAGTGATAAAGCTACGTATAGGGATCTTTCTCAAGGATAATTCATAGTAATTTTAGGGCTTGATAATTTAGTAAAAGGTTAGAAGGGGAACACTTCATTTTTTCCTAGAACTTTTGGCTTATATTTTATATTATTTGATGGTTGCTTGATAAACATTAATGGACTATGTTTTTATTCTCATACTTAGTGTTTTTTGCTTGATTATTTGAAAGCTTTTACTGTTTTAAGTATTTATTTTATTTCTAGCAAGTTAGTAGGTCTCAATTGCCTTCGTAGATCAAAAAGAGAAGAATTTAGGTGAAATCGAGACAGCAAATGAAAGAATTAGAGCTATTTTAGAGACATGCCTATTCAATAGTACACATCTGTATAAGTAACATACACGACTATATAAACAATCATGTGAGTCACTATGAATGTGTGCAATTGTAAAGATGTTATTTTTCTCATGTGAAAGGGACAAGTCCATATAATCTTGCCTATGTAAGCTTTTAGGAATATGTATATGCATAATTTTGAAGTGTTTTTGAGGGACACAATCATACATACATTCGTGTGACTAACCATGTCCACTGTATAAACCCTAATTTCACATTATAAAAGGAAATGTCGAAGGCCAATTAGGAGAGCAGACATTAGAGTAGTAGTGAGAGATAAGTTAGAGTTTGAGACACAATTCCAAACCTAAGACGACAGAAACATGAAGATTTCTTCAGAAATTAGAAAGAGAAAAGCTTTCCATCAAAGTTTCAAGGAGATTATAATATGAAAAAGGATATATATATATATGAACTAAATTTGTTTAGTGCTAGGTATGATGAACCCTAATTTGGGATGGACATTGTGATTTTATTCTTTATGTAATGCAATTTGATTGATTAATTTCTTACGGTTTAATTATATGTTTAAAGTCTTGAATTAATTTTTCGAAAATAGTTCAATGTATGATTTAATATGGTCGAGATTGAGAAATATTTGATATGAATAGATCTACCATAACTGAAAGGAGTTGAATGCAAACCTAGAGATAGGTTGACAAAAATCCTCTGGATTAGGGATAAATTTAATAGTGAAATTTATAACACCCCACTCCCGCTGGACCCGAACCCGATATCCATAGTGATATCCGAATCTGTGCCCCGCGAGGGTGGCGTGCCACATCACTTAACAATTAAAAGTCGGTATAAATTTTTTTTTAAAACCACAAACATCAATTACAGAAAATCAATAACCAAAATATTCCACTTTGTTTAATAATCATTTGAT
>JAOTAY010020288.1:0-12976 GCA_025629805.1 Erythroxylum baracoense
TCCAAAATTCCAATGGCTCAATTCAATAATTCCTAATTTCATGTGTCTAAGTTTCCAGTGCCATTGGACAGTCATTTCCTCTACCGGTAAACCCCTATTCTATCACTTGACAGTTTTCCTGGTCCGGAAACGACCCCGAAAAATTTCCGAAAAATTTCTAAAATTCTCTAAAAATCAGAAAACCCCAATAACCATCTCCAATACAAATTTTCATTCACTCAAAGCATATTTTTTCATAAATCACATTTATTTACAATTATACCGGGAAATGTCATGAATGCATGTACAATCATTTACATGTGCAAATTTCACTATTCACTATTCATGTGCATATATGAATGCATGAACATAGCAAAACAATTTTAAGCATTCCTAACCCGTTTCAAATTACTATTTTACCCTTCCCATATGTGAGGGGATGTTACAACAAGTCAGAGGTAGCAGCTGGAGAGTCTGAAAAAAAGAGAGCAATCGCATCATCCAATTGTGAAAAAAAACTAGAGAGAAATCGTGCGATTGAGGAAGGAGACAAAGGAAGAGAGACACAAAGAAGAGCTCGACGCAACTTACTTCCCGGAACAGGTAGTTTCCTGCTGTCACCACCTCCCCGACTCCATTCCCTACGTATTTTTCATTTATTTCAGTTTTATTCATGAACAGAATTTAAATAGGTGTTGAGAATATATTGTGTTGAATGTTGAGTTTGTGTCTATACTCACCTTTGGATCTTGATTTTTGAGATTAATAAAATTTGGATTAATTTGGTTTTATTAATTTACTTGTGATTTAATTCTTGTTCTTAATAACTTAGCAATAGACTGAGAGGGTGAGCTAAATGAAAATAATCAATTTGGGCTAACGAGAGTTAGGCGAATTGATAGGTAAAGGATTAAATCAAACCGATAGAGTCGTATAACGAGAGATCGAGCATAGATTCCCAGTAGGTTAGTAGACAATTTTAAAACTAATTTAAGTTTTAGGTCAATTGCGAATTGAGAGATCGCAATTCCATAATTTAAATTAGGGATTATCAATTAGGGTTAAGAATTATAACTTCAGCGAGAGTAATTCACCTTAGGACCATCTAGACCTATGAAGTCGATAATTTCACAATTAATTCAGTTTTTGTTAATTTCGGATCAAAATCTCCTTTCTTGTACTCTGTAGTTTCTAGGTAGGGTTTGGATTGGTTTATGTGATTTGTTTTCTTAATTAGATTTATACAACTTAATTCTTGAATTAATTGTTGATTTATTTATTTCTGTACTAGTTTATTTTGATTTGAATTATTACAATTTGAGTATGAGTTTAGATTTTAAGACTATATTAGGCTTCTTCATGGGATTGATACCTTAGGTACTACGTGAGTGACCCGTGCGCTTGCGAAATTTACGAAGATTATAAATAGTAAAACTTAGCGCGTGTAACCTTGCGATCAAGTTTTTGACACCGTTGCTAGGGAAGGCAATTTATTCTTTAATTTAAGGTGTTAGGTTAGTTATATATTTTTAGTTTTAGTTCGTTCGTTTATTTTAGGAATCATGCTCTTGCATGAACACAAGAGTCACTAATGGTTTGAGTCGCGCAGCGAAGGCGTAGATTTAGACATAACGCCATTAGAACACAACCTTAGGAAAGCTCGGTGAGAAGAAGAAGAGCAAGAGATAGAAAAGTCAATAATGGTCGAGGATTTTAGAGAAACATGAACCAAAGAGCAACTCAAGGACAGCAGTAACGAACCCTCATGTACTTTATGAGGCTAGGGTTCAACCCATCTAACTAAGGAGTGGCTAGGCCATCAGTTCAAGCGGCCTCGTTCAAAATTAAGCCAACCCTCTTGAACATGCTTCAGTAGAACATCTAATTTTATGGACTGACGAACGAGGATCTGAACGTACATATTGTAAATTTTCTCAAGATCTGTGACACTTTTTAGTATCACCAGCTGCCGGAAGATGCTGTTAGGATTAGACTGCTCCCTTTTACACTTAGGGATAGAATGAAGGTTTCGTATCACTCACTAAGCCCCGCTAACATTACGATGTGGGAGCAGCTCATGTGTACTTTTCTATATAAATACTTCCCATTGACGAAGACTACAAAGTTCATAAAGGAAATTAATAATTACCAACAAGGACCTGTAGAGAAAGTGCCCACACCATAACCTATCGAAGGAATTGCTTCTGCAAACATTTTACAATGGAGTTAACCCACCTACTAGAGGCACCATTGATGCAACATTAAGAGGATCTTTGATGTGGAAGACAGTCGACGAAGCAGTGGAATTGATCGAGGAGATGGCCAGTAATAGTTGCCTATGGACGAGTGAGCGAGGTAGGCAACCTACAAATTTTGGAGAGTAAAAAGTAATCATCACGATCGATCAGATGACGGAGATGCAAGCAAAGATCGACAATTTGACGCGATAACTCAATAGTATGAAGACATCATCCTCTGCTCCGATTAAGGCCATTCAATTGAAGTGTCACTTATGTGGTCAAGTAGATCATAATGTTGTAGACTGCTACTTGATGAGAGAGGACAACCAGGAGCAAGTGAACTACATGAGGGCGCAATATGGACGAGGAGGGGGAAATAATCCCTACTCCAACACTTATAACCCCAGGTGGAAGAATCAGCCTAACTTTTCCTGGTCAAACAACAATAATGGAAGGCAGTTCAGGCCTCAAGGGCAATCAAGCTTTTAGCAGGATAAAACAAGCTCGATGAAGTCAAAGTTCGACAAAATTTTGGATAAAATCAGAGGCATGGAGGAAGCTCATAGGAGGCTCAAGAGCTAGTTCGAGCAAGTAACAAAGAATCATGCTTTGTACATACACAATTTAGAATTCCATGTGGGGCAGCTCGAGAAGGCAATATCTACTCAGCATACTAGAACTCTTACAAGAAAAACAGTCTAACCTGAAGGAGTGTATCATGGTTATAAGTCAAACTCAGGATGAGGAACTAGAAAAGGTAAAAGATAGAGGAAAAGGTCAAGTAGTTGAAGAAGACCTTTCGATTGAGTTTGTGATGGAGTCAATTCAAATAACTCGATGGGTAATTTCCATTCCTTATTGCGCAGCAGCGAGAGTTATATGCAAAGAGGGAAGCAAAATAATTGCGAGAAATTGAGCATAACAAGATCGAGGAAGTGACAGAACAAGTATAGTCGAAGATCAAACTACATGAGTCCGTCAAGAAGAAGGTTAAGGAGCAACCACTGGAAGCAAACCCCAACATAGTGACGAAGAAAAATGACCTAAGAGAATTTTTCATCCCCTACAGTATCAACAACAATATTATAGATAGGGCATTCATAGACTTAGGCGCAAGTATAAATATGATGCCCTATACTTTTAGTCTAAACTTGGGGTTAAGAGAGTTAGTGCCCACTAAGTTTTTGGTGAAGACGGCTGATAAAACATGACATAGGCTTATGGGAATCATGGAAGATGTGCAAGTAAAGATCGATAAATTTATCTTTCCCATGGATTTCTATGTTTTGGACATCAGCGAAGAAGAGGACACTCCGATAATTCTTGGGCGACCATTCTTAGTCACAGTGCGCTCAATTATTGATGTTGATGGGGGCGAGTTAACTCTACAACTAGGTAAGGAGCGTATAACCTTTAAGTTGACCATTAGAGAATACAAAGCTCCTTCACCTCTAGTGGATCTCAAAGAAACTAAGCCTTGAGGCGAATGGGAGGACATAGAGGATCTTACTAATGCTTTCCGAAAGAAGCACTCGTGAAGGAGAAAGCAAGGTAAAGAAAATTGCAAGGACGGTGGTAATTGCAGTATGTTAGCTAAGGTATAGGCTTTGAGATTAATGACAACGCTACCATCAAACCATTCATTCCAACCACCTTGAGCTTAAAGGAGCGTCGAGCTACTGACGTAAAAAGAAGCGCAGCATAGGAGGCAAAAAAACTTAATTTCGTTGTTTACTTTTGTTAGAACAGTTGAATTCCATAGTTATGTTTATTTTTGGTTTTGTTGAATAAAAGAGAAAAAATAATAGGATTTCAGAATCACATAAAGATTGTACAAACATAAAGAGAGAAGTGAAAAACAACTATAAAAGAATTACGAAGTGAAAGAGTAAAGAATTGGAAAAAGAACAAATTGGAAGGACATTGGAGTTGATGGTACGCCGCATGCCACGATCGTGGCCTGTGACTATGCAAAAATAGGGTAGGTGTGATTTTTCAATGGAATCGTAGCCTGTGACTATGCAAAAATAGGCGTAGGTGTGATTTTTCAATGGAATTTTTACCCTTTTACCCTTTTACCACCTATATATTCAGTTCTTACTTCTTTTTCACTTTCACTTTCATTTTCACTTTATCTCTTAAGAATTCAAGCGTCCAAACACTCTCACCTCTCTTTAGAAATTTCAACCTTCTAAAATTCTTCCACACTCTGTCTAATCATGTCACGCATTAAGCAATCAGCCTGATGGGAACCTGATGGAAGACAGCAAGTTGTAGGACAGAAGAGAAGGAACCGAGTAACAGACTTCAGAGCACCACTCCCCATTTATACTGAGGAGGAAGGTATTCATTTTCAATCACTTCGTTCTAGGAAAATTTCAGTTCCTAAATACTTTGATGTTGACATATTAGATAGGCTAGAATTGCGTGTGCGGGTAAAGAACCTAACCGAGAGAATCTAGTGGGGCCAGTTCATACGGTTCCAATTCCCTGTTTATGAGAAACTTACATTGGAATTCTTCACTACCTTGACCTTTGACCTTAAGAATACCAAGGAATTGTGGTTTAGATTAGGAGGATGAGCATATGAACTGACTATCGAAATTATGTGTGAGATGTGTGGATTCCCAAAGATTTGTGGTTTAGATTGGGAGGACGAGCATATAAACTGATTGTCAAAATTATGTGTGAGATGTGTGGATTCCCTGAATCCACCATCGTTGATCAACATGATGACTGTTGTCCTTCCCAATATTGGCATAAGCTGACTGGAATTGAGCGATTTCATGCAAATAATGCGCACAATAACATTATCCAGTCCCATAAACACTTGCTGCTGCATAAATTTATATGTCATCTAGTTTATTACAAGTCAGAAACCAACAATTATTTCACCAAGTAACTTTTTATATTGTGATGCATGGACCGTAGTGTTCCAGTATGCACATCCACGCATGTATTGAATGTCGTTTCTGCATTTTCGTGCGAGCGAAGTAACCATCTTAGAATGGGATACATAGTGTCTGCCATTGTAGAACATTTTGGTGTGGAACGAAGGGGGTTAACAATTCACCTCCTTGACTTCCTCAACCATCATCACTTATTTCAAGCAGAGATCATCCATTCCTCAAATATGAGTCTGTGGGATATCAACAAGAAGATACATATGCGGACCAGGGCTTATCAAGCAAGCTCGAGTTCAGCACTGCCTCGACAGGAGGAATTAACGAGTGAAGAATCGGAAGAAGAAGAAGAGGAAGAGCAAGGTTGGAAGAAGATTTTGGATGCAATATCTAAAGCCAACAGAACACTTGCGGAAATGGCATGCAGACAACGACACCAGAGCCGAGATATCTGACGGATCCATCGATATTTTAAGTCTTAGGGGTTTAACTGCCACCTCTGACACCATCACCACCTCCATCTCCTTAGGATTTCTATCTAACCCAATTTTTCTTTTCCAAATTAGCCTTCAGTTCTATTTTGTTTAAGTTTTTATTTTTTATTTTTTATTTTTGTTTTTATTGGTAACTTTGTCTATTCTTTGTTACTTTAATTTTTCATGTGTTTGTGTGTGCTTCCTTCTCACATTGAGGATAATGTGTTGTTTAAGTGTGAGGAGGGATTTTGTGTTTTGCTTTTGAATGTGATTGTGCATACTGTATGATAGTTATTAGATTACATTATGTGAAGTGTGTGAATGTGTCAATGGCTTAAATTGAGTGAAATTCATTTAATTTTGGACATAGTTTAGTAGGTTGTGAATGATCACTAGCCTACGGAATTAGTGAATTAGGGAGCCTTTGGATAAATATACAGCTTAATTAGGACTTACTGTAAATTTAGCACCCTCTAGATTGTCACATTCATTCTTAATTTGAGGTCTTTTAACTTAAGTAGCTTACCTAGTATTTTTCATGAAAACGAATAGCTAAAAGCAACAAGGTAGGCAATAAAAAAATTTAAAAAAAATTTCGCTCAATAAATCACTATTTTGCTGACTTTTAGGTTATGAATAGAGCTAGTAGCCAGTTGAAAATATGATAATAGCTGATTAACCAAATCGACACGCATCATAAATGTGTGCCTTCGCGTAAAAAGGCTATAATGACGTTTCAACTAAGCTGTTTAGTAAAATGACTTAGTTAAGTAACCGAATCGACATTCATCATAAATGTTTGCCTCCGAGTAAAATACTAAGTCCGAGTTTAAATAAATAAATGAAAAAATTTTGTTTTCTTAATAAAAACCTACCGGACTTGTAATAAGCTTGAATTCTCATGAAAATGTATTCAGGAATAGTTACAAAGTCTAAAGGACTGAAAAATTATTAATGTATGTGTACAATTGAAAAGGGTAAATAAGTTAACACTTAGATCTTGATTAAGTTATATATTTAGTTCAAATCCCTAGACACATATTTTGCATGTTCATGATTTGATATAACTGAATGATTGTGTTCAAGATTAAATTCATTTCATAAAAATCAATGCCATTGCCTCATTATTGCATTGTGTTTTTTATGTTTGTTGTGTGTTGTTGTTTTGTTTGCTTCAGGACAAACAAACGTTTAAGTGTGGGGATATTGATAGTTGTCAATTGCATGATGTTTTAGGGTTTAATTTGTTATGTATTTTGTGTGAATTTGAGTGTTGAGTATGCATTTATGGTTTAATTATATTAGTTTGAGTGTTTTTACGGGTTAGATTAAGTCTTTGAGCTTAAATATTATATTTTTGAGGTACCGTGATGCATTTGATAGTGTTTCAGGGTAAACAGTAAAGAACGGAGAAGATTCGAAGAGTTTTGGGCCAAAGACCTAGCCTATAATCGTGGCACAGTAGGCCACGATCGTGACAAAGAAGGACGAGCCAGCAATAGCCAGGCCAGAATTATGTACATAGGGCACGATCATGACAGAAAGCCTTCAAGTTAGGCCACGATCATGCACATTCTGCCACGATTGTGAAAGAAAGATTAAAGCATTGGCCATGATCGTGGCAAGCAGGGCGATGATCTTGGCCTACGTCAGGTTAACAGAAAAACCTAAGTTTCGTAAGATTTTGTGGATCGTTTTGACCCTGACTTTGACCTAAAGCCTCAAAAGTATAAATAGAACATTACAAGTCAAAGGTAGTAGTCTTTGGAGAGCCTAGAGAGTCATGCAAGAGAGCTTTGATTCAACCAATTCTGAGAAAAAACCTAGAGAGAAATCAAGAGATTGAGGAAGGAGACAAACGAAGAGAAATACGTAGAAGAGCTTACTGCGACGTATTTCCCGAAACAGGTGGGTTTCTACTGTCGCCATCTCCTCGACTTTGTTCTCGACGTATTTTCCATTTATTTCAATTTTATTCATGTATAGGATTGAAATAGGTGTTGAGAATCATTTGTGTTGAATGTTGAGTTTGTGTTTATACTCACCTTTAGATCTTGATTTTTGAGATTAATTAAAATCGATTGATTGTGTTTTTATTGATTTAATTTTGATTTCGATTATGCTCTTAATAACTTGGCAATAAACTGAGAGGGTAAGCTGGGTAAAAATAATCAATTTGGGCTAACGAGAGTTAAGTGAATTGATAGGTTAAGAATTGAATCAAATCGGTAGAATTATGTAACGAGAGATCGAGTATAGGTTCCCGGTAGGTTAATAGACAACTTCGAACTAATTTAGGTTTTGGGCCAATTGCGAATCGAGAGATCACAATTCCATAATTTAAATTAGGGATCATCAATTAGAGTTAAGAATTATAAGTCGAAAGAGAGTAATTCACCCTATGATCGTCTAGATCCGTTAAGTCAGTGATTGCATAATTGTTTAGGTTTCTATTAATTTTGAATCAAAATCCCTTTTCTCTCACTTGGTGATTTCTAGGTTAATTTCAGATTGGGTTGTGTGATTGCTATTTTGTTTACGCTTCGGCACTTTAAATTCTCATAATTGATTGTTGATTGATTTAATTTATGCAATAGTTATTTGTTTAGAATTATTGTAGTATAGGACGACCTTAGATTTTAAGACTAGATTAGACTTCCTCGTGGGATCGACACCTTAGGTACTACGCGAACGACCCGTGTGCTTGCGAAATTTACCAAGGTTATAAACAGTAAACTTAGCGTGCGTAACCTTGCGACTATAGAGGATGATAGTTGTGATTTGCATTGTGTTTTAAGGTGTAATTTGTTAGGCAATTAGGGTGAATTTAAGTGTTGAGTGTGTATTTATGGTTTAATTGTGTTAGCTTATGTGTTTAAGTGTTTTTATGGATTAGTATGAGTCTTTGAGCTTAATTGTTATATTTTTGAGGTACCTTGATGTGTTTGTTACTGTTTCAGGGTAAACGGCAAAGAACGGAGAAATTGCGAAGACTTTTGGGCCAAAAACATAGCCCACGATCGTAGCATAACAGGCCACGATCATGACAAAGAGGGACGAGCCAGGGCAGTCAGGCCACGATCATGCACTTTGGGCACGGTCGTGATAGAGAACTTGGATCCAGGCCATAATCGTGTACTTTAGGTCACGATCGCAACAGAGAGGGTTAAGTGCTGACCACGATCGTGACAGGCAGGGCCATGATCGTGGCCTGCGTCAGACTGAAGCAAAAACTAGAGTTTCGCAAGATTTTTCAGACCGTTTTGACCCCAACTTAAACCTAAGGCGTCCAAAGTATAAATACATCATAAAGGGATAGAATCAACAACCTTGGAGAGTTTGAAAAGAGAGCATTCACGTCAACCACATTTCGAAAAAACCTAAAGAGTTATCGAGAGATTGGGGAAGGAGACGAAGGAAGAGAGTCATGGAGATGAAGCTTGACGCAACATACTTCCCGAAACAGGTGGTTTCCTATAGTCATTGCCTCCTTGAATCCGTTTCGATAGTATTTCTATTTTTATTTCAATTTTACGGATGTATAAAATTAGGATGATTATTGAAATTAATTGTTGTCGAGTATTGACTTATATCTAAACTCACCTTTGAGCTTTTAGTCCTTAAGATTAATAAAGTTTGGTTGATTGTGTTTTTAATGATTTAATTGTGATTCAATATCTGTTCGTAGTAATTTGGTAATAAACTGAGAGGCTGACCCGAGTGAAAAATAATCAAATTAGGCTAATGAGAGTTAGGCAATTTGATAGGTATAGAATTGAAACAAATCGGTAGAGTCATGTAATGAGAGATCAAGCATAGGTTCCCGGTAGGTTATTAGATAATTTTAAAACTAATTTAGGTTTTAGGTCAATTATGAATCGAGAGATTACAATTCCATAATTTAAATTAGGGATTATCAATTAGGGTTAAGGATTATAACTCGTGGGAGAGTAATCTACCCTCGAACCTTCTAGACCCGTTAATTCGATAATTGCATAATCAATTAGATTTTTGTTAATTTTGGATTAAAAATCCCCTTTCTCTGACATGGTAATTTCTAGGTTGATTTTTGGATTGGGTTGTGTGATTTGTTACTTATTTAGATTTCAGCAATTTAATTCTTGAAATTAATTGTTTGATTTATTTATTTTCTTCATTAGTTTATTTATTTTGAATTATTGTAGTTAGTACAACCTTAGATTTTAGGACTAGACTTCCTTCCTCATGGGATTGATACCTTAAGTACTACGCGAACGACCCGTAGTCTTGCGAAAATTACCAAGGTTATAAACATTAAAACTTAGTGTATGTAACCTTGCGATCAGAAAACACAATTTTTTTTAATTAAGTTATTGAACATGGACTTAGTCTTTTTACGCAGATGCAAACGTTGGTAATGAATGTCGACCCGGTTACTCGACTAAGTTTTGTTTTTATTAAGCTACTTCGTTGGAATGTCATTATAGCTTTTTACACAAAGGCACACATTTGTGATGCATGTCGATCCAGTTACTTAGCTATATCACGTTCTCAACTAGCTACTACCTTTATTCATAACCCGAAGGCTAATAGAATAGTTATTTATTTAAAATTTTTAATTATAAATTGCCTACCTTGTTGTTTTAGCTATGTGTTTCCATAAAAAATACTAATAAAGTTATTAAAGTTAAGGGGCCTCAAATTATGAATAAATATGACAATTTAGAGGGTGACAAACTTAAGCTAAATCCTAATTAAGCTGTATATTTATCCAAAGATCCCAATTTACTAATTTTTGCGAGCTAATGATTCTTCACAACCTAATAGACTATGTTCAAAAATAAATTAATTTCACTCCATCTAAGCCATTGACACATTCAAACAAGTCACAAAATGCAACCTAACAACTATCATACAATATGCAAAGTCACATATAAAGCAAAACATATAACCCTCCCCACACCATAACAACACATTGTCCTTAATATGAGAATGGAACAAACAAACACATAAGAAAAGAAGAAACATAAATTTAAGTAAAACAGAAAATTAAATTAAAGATGAAGACTAATTTGAAAAAGAAAGGGGTTAGACAAAGTCTCATGGAGATGGAGGTGGGGATGGTGTCGGAGGTGGCAATTGAATGCCCTGAGCCTCAAAATATCGATGGATACAATGTATATTCCATCTCTGACATCGTTGAGTTTGGGCCATCTTCCTCATCATTTTGGAGTTCTCTGCTAGTTAATTTGTTATCATCACGTTGTTTGCGGAGATTGTGTCCAGAACTTTCTTCCATCCTAGTTCTTCTGTCTCTTCTTCTTCCTTAGACTCTTCACTAGTTGAGTCCTTTTTTGCCTACTGAGGCGGTGCTGAACTTGAACTCGCCTAACTAGCCCTAATTTTAACATGTGTCTTCTGGCTGATATCCCAAAGTTCCATGTTGTGGGACTTAAAGATTTCAGCCCTCCATAAATGGTGATGATTTTGGAATTCGGGGAGATGGATAGTTAACCTGCTACAATCCACGCTATAATATTTAGCAATGGAAAAAACTAGGTACCCTATACCTAAATTGTTGCTCCTCTTATGTGGAGACACAACAATAGTGTTTAGAACATGTATGGATGTGCACACTGGAATACTGTGGTCTATGCACCAAAACACAAAGAGTTCCTTTGTGGAACACTTGTTGGTTTCTGTTTTATCAAAAACCAACTGACACATGAATTTGTGCAGCAATAAGTGCTCGTGAGACCTTATTATGTTGTTGTGGGCATTTTTGGCATGAAATTGCTCTATTCCAGTGAGTTCATTCCAATAGCTAGAAGGATAAAAATCATCATGCTGATTAATAATGGAGGATTTGGGGAACCCACACATATCGTACATGATTTCTATGTTCAATTTATGAGCTTTTCCTCGCAACCTAAACCACATTTCCTTGGGGTTCCTAGGTTCATAGGAAAGGGAAGTTAATCGCAGGTTTCTGAAAAAGCTTTAATAATTTAACCTCGATATTTCACAAGCGAATGGGTCATTCACGTATTACCTAAAGTGTCGATCCCACGAAGAGGGTTAATCTAATCCTAAAATCTAAGTCTTAACTCAATTCGTAATAATCCAAAATAAACAAAACTAAACATGAAATTATTTCAATCACGCAATTAATTCCAATAATCAAATTCAAAAATAATAACAAAACAACAGATGTAACACCCAATCACAAAACAACCTAAAAACCACCAATTGAGGGAAAGGGGAATTTTATTTGACTTTAATGAAAACCTAATTATTATGAATTTACTGGATTACTGGTTCTGAACGGTTCTAGGGTTGATTACTCTCTCTTTAGTTATAACCATTAACCCTAATTGATAAACCCTAATCATATTATGGGAGTTATAATCTCTCGATTCAAAATTTATTCAAAACCTAAATTAGTTCTGAAATTGTCCAATAAAATATCAAAAACCTATGCAAGATCTCTTATTACACAAATTTATCGGTTTGATTTAATTATTGATCTATTAAATTACCTAAGTCTCGTTTGCCCAATTTGTTGATTTTTCACTTAGTTCACCCTCTGAGTTTATTATTGAATTATGCAATTGCAAAATTAAAATCACAAGAAATCTGGTAAAAATGAAACAATCAAATTTCATTAATATCAAAGATAAAATATCCTAAAGGTAAGTTTAGACAAATTCTCAACATTAAAAAAACTATCATCTATGACAATCTCAAATTCTATAAAATCATAAAAATTGAAATTAAACCAGAAATAGATTCGGAATGGATGACAAAGGCAACAATGGTGGGAAACCTCCTGTTCTGGGAAGTACTTCGTGTAGGCTTCTTTTCCACGTCTTTGTTCCTTCGCTTCTTTCTCAATCTCTCAATAAAGCTCTTTAGGGATTTGAAATTATGGCTAATGTAAAAGCTCCTTCTCTTGTGTTCTTCTTGTTGTTTAAATACTATGTGTGTCTTAAGCAGCCCTAGGGTTTTTGCAGGGTTGAAACGGTCTGAAAAATCCCTCGAAACTTGACTTCTTATCTTATTTGCGTGTCTACCTAACGTAGATCATGATCGCGGCCTTGCATGCCACTATCGTGGCTTACCTCAAACCTTTCTATCACAATTATGGCCTAAATGCCACGATCATGGGTTGTGGTTGAATCTACTGTCTTGATCGTGTCCCTTAGGCCAAGATCGTGAGCTAGCTCCCATGATTCTATCACGATTGTGGCCTATTGTGCCACAATCAGTGGGTTGTTATTACGGCCCAAAAGTCTCCAAAACTTCTCTGTCTTTGATGTTGACCCTGAAACACTAACAAACATATCAAGGTACCTCAAAAACATAATATTTAAGCTCAAAGACTTATACTAACCCATAA
>JAOTAY010020289.1:0-12975 GCA_025629805.1 Erythroxylum baracoense
TAAAAGGTACTATTGATTTTATTGTGTTTGTGTCAAATGATGATAAAACAAAGTGAATGTTTGGTTATTAACTTTCTGTTCTTTATGTTTATGGTTTTTTAAAAAAAAATACATTCCGACTTTTAAGTGTTAAGTGATGTGACACGCCACCCTCTTGGGGCACGGATTCGAATATCACTATCAATATCGGGTTCGGGTCCGGCGAGAGTGGGGTGTTACAGAGATGCTACAAGATGTTACAAATTATGTTTCAAAGAGGTCAAAATCGAAAATCTAGATACTCTCCATTAAATTTCCAGCAGCAAACCATGTTACTGAAGCACTCTTGGGTTAGAAAGGGTGAAGTACAAGTACAAAGATGTAGTGAAGGAAAAATAAGAAAATGTCCAGATTCACAGTTCAAATTTCGGATAAGTCAGTCACTTCATATGAAAAAATTAATCAGACAGTTGATGACCGAAATAATGTGATGAGAAATAAGCCAAGGTTTGAATTTCTTCGAGGGACACAGGGAATGTGTTGTTTACTTTTTGAAGTTTTTTTGTTGTTTTAAAAAAGTTAAAAAAGAAACGTAAAAGAAATTGTCTTCTTTAGTTTTTATGTTGCCATTGTCGTCTCATCTTTTTAATAGTTTACATTGTGACTTCTATTTGGTTTTACTGAAGACTTTTTAGCTCTCTCATTAGTATGAGTCTTTCTCTCAGGTATCTCTATCTCTTTCGGGCATATCTCTCAGTGTTTTGAATGGTAGTAAATTGTCATCTTAGCATGCGTATGATTCTTCCGCTGCACTTATTATTGATTATTATGATTATGTGTTTTGATATTGTTTTGTCCCAAGGGGGAGACATCAGATTGTTTATGGAGAATGTTCCATTCAGGGAGAGATTTTAAGGTATATGCGTGACTATTTATCGTACTTTTTGGCATCTTTTTATCCCAAGGGGGAGAAATTTGGATGATTGAATAAACTTGATGTTCTTTGGAACTTGAAGTTTGGAGTATTTGTTATATGAATTGTGAATTTAATATTATATGTCCAATTATGTTATCTAGGGGGAGTTTCATATTTGTGACAAATAATGCCAAAAAGGGAGAGATTGTTAAGATATATTATATATATCTTTTATTTAGTTTTGGCATTTTAATTGGACATATAAGATATTAATTGTAATGGGATTAAAAAAGATGTGAAAGAATCCTACACAAAATGGAAGTCTATTATCTGACAAATTTAAGGTATATCACGTTGGTGATTAAGATATATACTGCTGGATTTTTTTTTTGTGGATAGGAGATAAGGGAATTTGTTTATGTGTTTGTTAAGGGCTCTTGCTGGTGAATATCATGTATGATTTTATCCATAGAAGATTACGATTCTATTCATAGAAGATGTGTATCTTGTGTGGGAGTCTTGCAATCAACAGTTTAGTGGGCATTAATTACATACGTGAAAAACATAGCTTACGTTGGTTTTTGGTGTTCTGATCTTCATATATACACTGTGGGTTAAGTAAATCTTGTGTGGGTGTCTTTGAAGAGAGGTGAATATACGTGAGTTGTGTGTGAGACAAGTCTATGGAGTAGTGGTGTGCATTAATTGCTTATTGGGAAACACACTGTGTTAATTGAGCATGTCTCTATAGCTGAAGGAAATCTCTAGTAGGCGTTGGACAAGAAAAAAGCAGTGGGCGTTAGATAAGAAAAGAAGTAGTGGGCAAGGATCATTGTTTTGACCTTGTGTTGGTGTGTTGCTGTGCGTTAATTGTTAATGGATAGATATACTGCGTTAGTGTGTCTTGTTTTGGCAGATAGCTGAATAATGTTCTTTTGAGTGATATATGTTACGGTGAAGAGAAAGCCACGGTGCAGTGGGTTTGTGAGTCATATTTTTCCAGACATCTTCATATGATATTGTGAGTTGATTTTGTGAGAAAAATATCGTGGGTCTTCATTTATTGTCTATACTTCCATATGGTTTAATTGAAGCTGTTGAAGTTGGGATGGATCGATTCAATTGATGGATTATTTCGAGAAGCTGAATCTATAGGGAAGTCTTTCTTTTATCTCAAGTATATTGTCGTTCAATTCTTATTTGATTAAGTACTTGAGTTATTTTTTTATTCATTATTGTTTGAGTGAAAGTAGTTAGAAAAATCCTCTGTTGAGGTTAACACGAGTCGGTCGTGTTATTGGGTATGAAAATCTTTCATGGGAAGTAAGGTTGAGAGATAGTGTTAAGAGTTGACTGGTGTCGGCTCAGTAAAACCTTGGATAAATCTATTGTACATCGGTGAAAGTTCTTAAGCTGGCTGAGGACCCCGCATACATAAACAAGGAGTGCCGAACTATGTTACTAAATTTTTGGTGTCATTTGTTATTTCGCTTTGAATTGATTTTGCTTTTATTTATGCCAGAGATGATCACGTAAAATCGGACAATTTGCGAAACTATTTATTCCCAATGACTTTTCACAGCTATCTACCTAACATTCTCTTTATGATTGTATCCACCAGTCCATCATCATATGGAAACATATGTCCCATCCCGGGTAGCTCGTGGTAGTGTATCCAAGAAAGCTGTCGAGCAACGTAACGTTGCAGCGGCAGAGGGACTAGAGGGTCTTCAGCGCCATGCCATAGATGAACAGAACCTTCGTTGTTTGGAAATGGATTTTCAAGCTCCAACGGATCAAATTCCCAAGTGCCAAACCCAATGCTCAGATCTCGATGGATGGATTCGTATTCTCCTTGCTGCCTTGCATGTTCCTGATCAAGTGCTTACAAATTAAAACTATAGACAATAAACATATAATAAAAGTTCAAATTGCTAATTAGGAATTAATGATATTGAATGTTAATACATTAATTATACCATCTTCGACCTAAAATTTTATAATTCTTTTAATTTATAAACTAAATTTACTTTATTTTCTTTCTGCATACAAGGCAATTCACACATGAACTAAAAAAAAGTATTAAATAATCTTTCATGATAATTAATATAAGAAGAGCTTTTAGGCGATGAAGACGTACCACGTTATTCTCAGTAAGTTTAGAAAAGAGTTCCAAATCTTTAGGAGGAAAGTGATCAAAAACACCAGCAATGACACTAGAACCAGGGAACCAGGTTTGAGTATTCCACCAATAGGATAGCCAAGGGGCATAATGGGCAACACGGGTTGCCCATAGATCTGCTGGTAGTTGTTGGTAGAATGCTTCGTTACTTAAGTTCGCAGGAAAACCATGCCACCAGTAGTTAATTACCGGCGCTAGTAGGGCTACTCCTGCCAACCTTCGTAAGAGGAAGAACAAAAATCATATAGCCAATACTTACATAGGTTTAGACATCTACTGTGTGTCTATAAGCTTAATTTTTACTTTTAACTGACATACATACAATTTTACATACTTAACAATATCATTACATAGTCCCAAAAAAAAAAAGATTGTGAACATTTATCATAATTAATGAAATTTCGTGTTGAGTTTAGATATTATATATTGTTTTCAAATTTGGAATAGAAGTTAAAAAATAATAACTCACAAGATACACCTAATTAGCTTTCTTGTACCCATAGGCAAATAAGGGATGCATAATTTGTTAAATTTTAAAGTATTTATTTATATATATTCTAAAAAAGGTTTTGTCAAGTAAATGATACCTATTGAGACTGCCTAATCCTACCGCAAATTACTAGTCAGAGCTTTAAACCTCATTCTTTCATCTACGAATTAAAATTTGAAGCTTTACATATTTGGCTTTCATTTTTCGCCTATGAAGGACAAAGGTATATATACAGTCTTCGGATTAGTAAAAACAAAAAGTAATGATACCTGTGAGGGATGTACTTGAGGCAGGTCCAAGTGAACTCACCACCCATGGAATAACCAATTACATAGAATTTGGGCCCTAGACCCAAGTGATCAGCGAGCTCCTCAACGTCCAAAGCAATGCTTTTTAATGTCTTCTTTGGATGAGGATCACTCTCTCCATAGCCTGCTCGATCAAATGACACTATGTACAACCCTAGTTCTGCAACAAGTTCCTGAAAAATGACCAACCGTCAATTGAAGCCACTTACTGGGACGTCAACGCTCCAAATTAAGGTAATTTTTTATCAGAGAATCCTTGTCATTACCGATGAAACATGATCGGCAACTAAAGCATCATGTCTGCAAGAATCAAAGGCATGTATGTAGACAATTTTATAATTGGCCGTGTCTTTTGGGACTCCATGCTCTTTGTAGGCTAAGTGCCTTCCATCTCTAAGCTTCATTCTTGGTGAGGTAATCGGATGCCCATCTGGAGAACCACAGGTCCTTGGTGGAGGAGGTTGGGTTGCCTGGTATGCCCATGCAATAATCCCAATAAACAAGACCAACAATATTCGATGGAAAATCCCTGCAATTTATATATTATTTGGTAATTATAATCCCTGAAATTTTCATCTCAAATTCAAGAACAGTTCTAGAACTGCAAGTTTCTTGGAGATCTGAAAGTTCCCAACATCATGTGCTTTTATAAAAGATTTAGTATCTCTGAAATGCACTTCGTGGGACAACAATCTTTAAGATTATGCTAAATTAAGCTTATTATATATAAAGCTTATGCTAAAATTATTCTCTGGTATTCTGCAGAAGGACGAGTGGGTCAATAAGGGTTCAGGTTGAATTGGATGGATTGAGATACTAACCCGCTCCAATCCAATATTTGAACAGTTTTAGAGGTGACAATAAAATAGAAGGAAACAGAGAGGGAGCTGGTGCGAGCAGGAGCAGCGACTATAAATAATGACACGAGGCAGTTCTAGTCTTTCGTCTTTTTGGTGCAAACTACAAAATTCTATGATGTTCAATGATCGACAAAGAAGGAAGCCACCTGAAAGAGACTGCGTCTGTGGAGAGTTGCCTCGCTTAGCTCCTTCATTACTCGCCATTCGAGAAGCTGAAGATGTTTTCCTGAGAGAGTCAAAGCTCCTTCATACAGACGTGCAGAGAAATCAGATATTTAAAGCAGGCTAAGCCTCTCGGAATCTTTCCTATGACATTAACGAAGGTTGTCCTGTGGCTCACGCATCTGACTATACTACCAAACACACGGACCATACGACAGGCAAATGTTTGGTAGTCACAATTTTTAATTTTGTATTTTGAGTAGTTTTCACCTTTTGCTTCCTGTGCTTGACCACAGATTAAAGATTCCTTTAAAGACCACCTCCACAGAATTTTTAAGAAAAACAGAAAAGAAGTTTGTTGATAGATTATAATTAAGGAATTGGAAGAAGTTGAGCCTAATTTTTAAATAACTTGAAATCTAATTTCTTAAAGTAGATGAACTAGAATATGGAAAGTAGTGCTAGGCATTTATATGCGTTTTTGGATCAGTTGGGCAGATACTCCGATTGTTGGCTGTAATCCTTCATTGAGGTGCTTTAATTTTGAATGACTTGCTATTTTAACACCTCAGTTCTTTGCTTAGTTTTAAAAATATTAAAATGTACTTATCAATAAACTTCAATTCTCAGGACATGGTGTGTGTGTATAATTTTTTGGTTTGCATCTCTATCATCCTGTACAATCAATATCCTATATATAGTTCTAAAAAACTGTCAATTGAATAACATTGTCCTTCATATTATAGTGATAATAACCCATGAAATGACTAATCTAGCTAGAGATTTTGTTTTCTTGAGAATCAGTTACATAAAAAAATTCCAGGCAGCCTGAAAAATAAATGTGGTGGGTAAAAGAAAGCGACCAGAATTACAATTATTTATCTACTAATTAAGCCCTTGTAAGTTATCTTTTGGCAGGTTTGGAAAGAATATAATTGTAGCATTCCTTCTTTCAATTATTGAGATAAGGTATCGGATTGCGGTGGTTTGGTTAGCTAGAGGATTGGGTGTTCAATATTCATACACATGGCTTTTGTTAACTCACGAAATCGTTCATATATAAAAGTCATATCTTGAATTTATCTTTAAAAAGCAGATTCTTTACTCGTCACTCCTAAAGACTAAAAAAATTAGACTTTGTAGTTGAATATCAAATCATAACCTATTGATGATAGTAAGTCCTTTTCGTCATCATTATAGAAACTTAATAATGATTATGCTTGACTAAAATAATTAATAATCATGTTAGTGAAAATCTATTTAAATTAAATTGAAAAAAGCACATATTTTATAAACTCAATATATAAAATGATTCGGTACTTAATTGATAAAATTGAAAATGAGGGGTGAATTTTGAAAAATGAATAAATGATAAATAATGCATTGTCACATATGTTAAGATAACTATCAATTCAATAATATTTCACATTTAATAATTTTCTAAAAATTGAATTTCAGCTAGATAACTTATGAAACAAAATATTTAATTATTAGGAGATTCAATTGATCTGTTTATTATAGATTCTATAGATCATAAACACTGCATTAGAAGCACTCATAATTTCTTACTCTAAATTTCTTTAATCAATTAAAATTAAACAAGCCCTTTCTGCTTAAATTCTCCAATCCTATTCCCATTTGACCAACATCAATTGTGTTTTTGTTACAGAATCATTTGTTGGAATAAGGGTTACCCTATTTAACTCTAATTGACTCACAGAAAAGTACAAAAAGCTCAAGTTAATTTTAATATGCAATAGTATTCTAACACAATAAAGACAACTACTAATATCAGTTGCTTGTTAAAAATATCATAAAATCCTTGTCAATATTTCAACATTGCCTTTATCATGGCATCTGACATCACATGATCGTATGGAAACAAAGTGTCCAATATTCGGTGGCTCGTGATGTAAATCCAAGACTGTCGTGGAGCAATGTCGGGCTGCAACTGTACAGGTACAAGACGATCTTTATCACCTTGTCATGGACGAACAGAACCTTCGTTGGCTGGAAAGGAATATTTTAGAAAGGGCCAAAATCTTAAGTATCAAGTCACATAATGCTTATGTTCTTCCCGCTGTCTTGCGTCTCCTTAAAGAGCTCAGAAATTAAAACCATAAGCAATAACAAAGATTAGCCGAAATGTTAACCACAAAACTACTGCAGCTGTAACTGCCGCTGCATAGCTATGCAAACTTGTTGCGAGAAAGTCAACATGGAGCTTTTTTCTCAAAATCTGCCCAACAACTGGCCTAAGGTAAAACAACCTAATTGACTAGAAGTTACTACCAACTGATGCCAATGTAGGCCCATGTTTGGACTAATCAGTTTTGAAGATTGGAATATCAAAATGCAAAAAATAAGTGGTTACTTGGTTAAAAGCTATTTCAAGTATAAATTTGAGAAGGCAATTGATTAAGAATGTAAAAGGACGAATTAATTGTGATAAACGATTATTGTCCTATGTTTTTATGCTCATATTGTGTGCTTTGTTTTTTATTTGAGAGTTTTGCATTGTTTTTGGTGTTAGTTTATGCCCTACAACCAATCGCTTTGGTTGTAGTTTAGTGACAAATTATTTAAAGGCATTATTTATCTTGTACATATTTAGATGCATATGATAAAGTCCATGGAATAATTGTACATTACAAATAAAATTATAATGAGATTATAATTATGAGATTCATATTGCATTTATGTATGATTCCTAATTGTTCCTAGTCATTGTTCTATTAATATTGGACATTAATAGAACGTAAAAAAGACTAGCACACGTTTCTTTTTCCTTATAAAGGAAGTAGTTGATCTCATAGGCTAAAGTATAGAGATACTTATACAAACATGTGGGTGTTTGCTAGAGAACAAGTTCACTGAACAGCTCAATATTAGAAATCTATTTAAAACATTACTTGTATGTTTATGGAATTCTCATTGTGATGATTGTATAAGTGATCTTTTGACTTGAGGTCATTAAAGTTTTCTTGTATGAGGATTACTATGTTTTGATACTACTTATGATCTATTTAATCGTGGGTCGTTTAATCGGTAGTCATTGGATGTAGCATGAACTATATAGAGGTAGTTAAGTGATCAAGATATGATTCATCACCCTAAAGTAATTAGGGAGAATGTTCCGTTGTTCTTGATTAGTATTGATTCGGGAAATCCTTGGTCAAGATGGAATGATATTTTGTAAATAGTTTACAAATATCATTAATTGAATCAATAGCTAATGACGGAGAACTAATAAGATTAGACTCAAAATAAAGTAGACATTAATTCCATACTCTATGTCTAATTGGAACATTAGTTGATGAAAGGATTTAATTATACGAAAAAATCATGCAAGAAAAAAGGTTAGTCAAAACCACTTTGACATTTCTAAATATTTGGATGGTCATGAAATGTTGCTAGTTGCCAATCTTGATCTATGATTATAAATTGTTTAATTGGAGAATTAAAGATAAATTAAAAGGAGTTTTAATTTATCTAATTTTAATTATGAATTAAAATTAGAATTTATAATCGTTGCCAACATATTTGAGAACTTAATGGGTCTCACATATAGAATAGGTTGAAGAGAGCAAAGTTAATTTAATCAAGTTGGACATGATTGTAAAGTTTGAGAAACTTAATTATTAAATATGAGATATTTAATAAATAGGGATCAATATGAGATATTGAATCTTATATGGGCATAATTGGTATTTAATTAGAATTATTTGTAATTTAATTAAAGTTTAATTGAAATTAGAATTTAATTTCAATTAAATTACTAAAATGTCCAAAGCTTATTATAAATAGACTTAAGCTCTATGGAGCTAGCACTTCATGTTTAACCCTCTCTGTAAGAGTTATAGAGTTCTCTCAACTCATTTTGTGGATACCGTTAGAGGCCGGACATTTGTGTGGCTACGGTGATTGAAACGGATTGGTTTCGAGAACGGTTCGAAGGATACGACAAGATTAAGAACAAGTTTCAGAATAAGGTATAAATTTAGTTTCCGTTTTATTATGATTTGTGTTAATCATTTTATAGAATTATAGAGATCTTGGTTTTAGGAAAATCAAAGATTGTAAAAAAGTTTCGTAATTATTCCGCTATGGTCGGGATCTGATCTCGACCCATTTTCCCAACATTTGGTACTTGATTTGTTTCAAGTATATCTTCAGGTCTTAATTGCCTTTATGGATCAAAAGAAGAAGAATTTAGGGGAAATTGTGGCTTATAATAGAATAATTGGAGTTGTTTTAGAGACACACATCCATGTGAATATGTACACGCTTATGTGAGTAACATACATGGACATGTATGAGGACCATGTAGGGGACTACAAACGTTTAAAGGTTCAAAGATGCTATTTTTACCCATGTGGAGATACATACCCTTGTAAGTAATATATTGTTAGTTTATGTCGTACAACCAATCACTTTGATTATAGTTTAGCGACAAAATATTTAAAGGCATTCTTTATCTTGTACGTATTTAGATATATATGATAAAGTATATGAGATAATTATACATTGCAAATGAAATTATGATGAGATTATAATTATGAGATTCATATTACATTTATGTATTATCCTTAAATTGTCCCTAGTCATTGTTATATTAAGACTGAATATTAATAGAACATAAAAAGACTAGCCCATGTTATGTTTTTTCTTGTGAAAAAAGTAATCGATCTCATAAATTAAAGTATGGAGATACTTGAACAAATGTGTGGGTACTTATTAGAGAACAAATTTACTAAACTGACCCAATATGAGAAATCTATTTGAAATATTACTTGTATGGCTATAAAAATTATCACTGTGATGATTGTATAAATAATACTTTGACTTGAAGTCTCCAAAGTTATCTTGTATAGAGATTGCTATATTTTGATACTACATATGACTTATTCTAATTATAGGTAGTTTAGTTGGTAGTCATTAGATGTAACATGAACTGTTTGGAGGTATTTGAGTGATCAAGATAAGATTCATCACCTAAAGTAATTAGGGAGAATGTTCTATTGTTCTTGATTAATATTGATTTGGAAAATCTTTAGCTAAGGTAGAATGATGTTTTGTAAATAATTTACAAATGTCACCAATTGAATCAATAGCTAATGCTAGAGAACTAATATGATTGAACTCAAAATAGAGTAGACATTAATTTCATACTATATGTCTAATCGAAATATTGTATAATGAAAGGATTGAATTATACGAAAATCATGCACAGAAAGATTAGCTAAAATTACTTTGACATTCTTAAATATTTAAGTGGTCATGATGTATTGCTAAACGCTAAACTTGATATATGATTATAAATTGTTAATTGGAGAATTAAAAATAAATAAAAAGTTTTAATTTATTTAAGAATTATAATTATAATTTATAATCATTGTCAATATATTGGGACCCTAATAGGTCTCACATAAAGAACGGATTGAAGAGAACGAAGATATTTTAATTAAGTTGGACTTAATTGTAAAGTTTGAGAAACTTTATGATTAAATATGAAATATTTAATAAATAAAGATTAATATAAGATATTGGATTTTATTTGAGCATAATTGGTATTTAATTAGAATTATTTTTAATTTTAATTAAAATTTAATTGAAATTATAAAATTTCAACTAAATTACTAAAATTTCCAAAACTTATTATAAATAGGGTTAAGCTCTAATGAAGTTTGTGCTTCTGACTTAACCCTTTGTGTAAGAGTTACAGAATTCTCTTAACCTATTCCATGGATATCATTAAAGTTTGGACACTTGTACAACTACGATGGTTGAGATGAATCAATTTCGGAAACAGTTCGAAGAATACAATAAGAATATGATCAAGCTTCGGAATAAGGTACGAATTAAGATTAATATTTTATTATGATTTAATTGTTATTCATTTTATAGAATTAAAGTGATATCAGTTTTTGAAAAATCAAAATACAAAAAATGTTTCATAATTATTTTACTGTGGTTATGATCAAATTTTGTCTTGATTTTTCAACAGTGGTATTAGAGCAAGCTTTAATTCTATAATTTGATTAAAATTATTTGATTGTCATTGATTTGGTTAAAAAAAAACGTTACAGATTAAAATTTATTGATGCAAAAGTAGCATGGATCTGAAATAAAAATTATACATGTTCCTAATATAGATTAGGATTTTATTAATCAATTTTAATTTTTGTTTAATTGAAATAAACTCAAACGAACACCCCTTTTCGTTTCAGTCTTGTGAAAATTCAAAATGAATGTTATTGTTTTGTTTCTGGAAACACAAATCCCTTAAATATGATGATTATATCAGAACAATCAAGAAACTTGTACGCATTTTTGAAAGTGCATTCTGGAAAATTAAAATTGCCAACTCCATAGTGGAATCCTTCTTTGCTCGATTTAAAACATGGATTGGATTAATTTTCTAGATTTGAATTTGTTGGATTGTTTGGGTTATGTGGTTTATTTGGAATAAGTGTTTTGTGGCTGTTGCAATTTCTGGTTGTCTGCAGTTTGGTTTTGTGTGTTTCTGTTGCTTAAAGCTGTCGTTGGTGAAGCCTTCCTCACTCACCAGTAGCGACTGGTGACTGTCATTGCTGGTGACAGGCCATTAACGCCTGGAGAAGCTGTCCATGATTTGAAGCAATTCCTGGTGGTAACAGTGGCGACTCTGCTAGTGGTCAAACTATCGACAGCGATGTGGTAGCGGTAGACGCTGCAGCAATATGCAGGCGCAACATAAGCAGAGAAAAACCAGACGATGGCGAAACCCCACATGCTTGCACGTGCCCACATGGAATACAACGTCTGAGGGACAGACACTGCTGGCGCGTGCAGTGCGCACTCCAGAATGATAATATGCTGGCGCGTGCATTACAATACCCCGCTTTTATATGTTTTAACCTTTTATTTTAATTTAATTGATTTAATTAGGATTAAGTAGTTTTAAATTTCTAATAAATTTGAAATGTGTTACCTAATAAATTTAAAGTAATTATTTTTCTTAATATGATTAAGATTAGTAATTAGATTGATTCCTAATTTAATTTTAGATAAGCAGTTTATAAAATTAGAATTAACTAGTTTCAATTTGATTGAAATTAATTAATTAAAATTTTAAAATTAAGAAAATTGTTTTATTAAGAACGCTATTTCTTAATTAAATTTATTTATTTCAATTTTATTGAGATAAATTAAATTTATGACTTTATTTGTTTAGAGATTTATTATTCAATTTATTTAGAAATTGTTTCTTATTTATGAATACTAAGTATCTTGATTTGTTAGAACAGTATTTTTAATTAAAAATTGAAAAATTTTTCATTTATTAATTAAGAAAAGGAGTTTTCTTTAATATTTTAAAAATACTTTTCTATTTTATTAAAGAAATATTTTCTAATTAATTAAGAAATAAATATTTCAATGACTTTCTTAATTAAATTTAAAAGTGTTTTATTTAATTTTGAAAGTAGTTTGTTTTTAATATTATAAATAGTTTTCTAATTAAGGAAATAATTTCTAATTAGATTAGAAATAGTTTTCTAATTGGATTAGAATGTGTTATGGAAAATTGTTTTCAATTAAATTTTATTAAATGAGTAATTTCTAACTGGATTTGAAAATTGTTTTCAAATCAAATTAAATTTCTATTTGGGATAGGATATATATATATATATATATATATAGTTTAATCTAATTTAATTTTTTCAAAGAGTTGGACATATTATTTTAGATTATGAGGATCAATAATTGGAATCAAACAAAGCTTGATGTTTTTTATATATAATTTGATTACCATTGCATAAATTGTATATTTTATTTATATATTTGATATACATACATATACATAATATACATAATATACATATATATATATATACACACACACGTGTTTTCATCAGTAAAGTGGTATCAAAGCTAGCTATACATCAAACACATCTGTGGTTCGAGTCCCCAGAACAACTGGGGTTCTGACGGGTATTGACTCCCGAGTGGGGGCGTGTAACATCCCGTTTCCAGAGAACGGGTAGGACCCAAGAAACGGGTCCAGATGTGGTAAATTACCACATCTCATGCTCATG
>JAOTAY010020290.1:0-12974 GCA_025629805.1 Erythroxylum baracoense
TTATTAGTCATATAAATTCAAATTATAAATAAGAAAATATTAAATTAAAATAAGAAAATATAAATAAAATAAATTTATTAAATTAAATATTTCATAAAAATATATTATTAGTCATGTAAATTCAAATTATAAATATAAAAATATTAATATTAAAATAAGAAAATATAAAGAAGCACTTTATTAGTTGAGAGTATAATGAAAAATTATAATTATCAGAATGTTATTAATAGAAAGTAGGATTTCTATCACAGAAGCACTTTCTTACTGTAACCCTTTTTCTACTTATCGATTTCTATGATGACATCGCAGTTTCCTCCAACCTCTGGTTGTTTGCTTGCAGATTCAAATCTAAACATGTGACTGCGTTTAGAAATTATGATGGCTTATCTCAACTGTATCGCATATCTAAATACAGCCTAAGTTAACCTAAAAATTACAAACACATGATTTTATCGTAAAAAGTTCTTCACCGTAGGGGTAAAAATCACTGGACAAACTAACATTAAAATGTACTAAATCAAATATCAGGATATAAACAATAAAGTTTTCAAACTCTCTCACTCAAGAATACCTCACAAGATAACTATAACTAATATAACTCTTTTAGCTTTCTCTAAAGTTCTCTCAAATGACTTTTGCTAACAACCTTTAGAATTGAGTACAAATTTATATATATATACACACACATACACATAAATACATAAACACACATATCAATACTACTCCTAAACAAATTTTAAAAATTAAATTTTAATAAAATTGTAATCGAAGAAAGTTAATTAAATTCTAAAACACTTATGTTATTGAGTGTTTTTGTCTTATCCAACTGTTTTCTTCAAACTTATCTTCAAATTTTAAAAGGTTAAAATTTTGTGATATGCACTCTTTTTGATCTAGAACATAGTTAAGATCCGGAGTTCAGATTTAGTGGAATTAATCAATTGAATATACATAAATTCAAATGGGCTGGATCTACGACAGAAAAAGAAACAACAACCATGCGAGGATAAGAGGAAGAAGAAGCATCGCAAAGAGGCCCGTAAAAAAACGCTTGTTGAATTTAATACAAATCCCTTGTTAGCCCACAACATAAACATCAACAACCTTAAAAAGGAAGCACTTTGTCTTAAAAAGTTAGTTAAAATGCTTATTCGAAGCGAGTTGATGGGAAAAATATGATATATGAATAGAAGAAAAAAGGATAGAACTAAGTCACAGTATGAGTTATTTTTTTAATAAATTAAAATTTATATAATATTTTTAATATTTCTAACAACTATTGTAATAAAGAATTGAATTTAAAATATAATTTATCTAAAAATAGTATATGCCAATTTATTTGTCATTTCATATAGTTTTAAAGATATTTTATGTTTAAATTTATTTTGAAAAAGATATCTTATAAAAATATTTGTTTATTAATACATTTTTATCGTTGTTATGTGATTGATTAATAATTATAATACGGAGTTTGCATCATTATTTTGGCATGAACTTAATGGTGACTATTGTTAAAATAATTTAATAAAAATTTAGAAAAATGAATATTGTTTATATTATAAAGTGATTATAAGTAATTTTAAACAATAAAGGTATTTTAAAAATGAGTAAATTAGAAGAAAGGTTTGTATTTTTATTTTCTGTTAAAAATTTTGGCCGGTTAAGAAAAGAAATGACTTGTTCTTTGAAATTGAAATTTTGGAAATCTTGAGACTTGAAAGCTTCTCAAATACTTCATAAATATGGTTTCAGGTTGAGTTCTGACACGTTTGCTTGACTCTGCAATTACTTTACTAGACAGCAGAAACGACTGGAGATGTAGCAGATTATTGCTGATATCTGGTTAAATCCAAGAAAACTCAACTTCGGAGATTCATTGGTGCATAAAAGAACCCTGAGGAGACGAGAACAATTCCTGATATTGCTAATTGCCGAGGGAATTAGGTTAACAGAGTAACATGACGACTTTGAGGCTAAGACTAGTTTCCATTCATGGGCTAGTCCAATTTAGCAAGGCAGGTGGATTTTGACGTTGACTTGGTGATAGGATCTTTTTGGTAAAGAAGAAAACATAAAGAACAATGAAAGATATATGTAACCAATGTCGAAAAGAAAAAGATATAAAATTAGCAGTGCAGTTCATGAGAGGACGTAATCAATTGGTTGATTTGCTAGAAAGAAAACGTCTCCGTAAGCATTAAGTAAAGAATAGTCTTGATTAGAGTTGGTGAATTTAACATTTTTATTTTGGGTTGCTTGGTCAATATAACATTTTAAACCAGGAATTTTGATTGGGAGTTTGGGACCATCAGAACCAACTATTTAGTGGAACTGTTGAGTAGCTGTACATGGACCCAGACATATAATTACAAGAGATAACGCCACCGACAGACCGGCTGGCTTAGTCTCACTCTCACCTTTGTCGCAAAATCCCCTTCATTTCGCTAATATTATTATGACTTCTAATCATCTCCTTGTCTAAAATCGTCTATATATTTATTATGTACGCAATTGTGATTATAAAAAATCATCTCAACAAACTCTTTAATTTTGGAAGATTTACTTACAACCAAATAACATCAGTAACTTACCCTTTTTAACTTTTATTCTCCATACCATATACTAGTTGTTAGGTAATGTAATCTTTCAAGAAGTGAAGAAGGGCCTCTCCTATATAAACCCCTCCATAATATACCTCAATCTAAGTCTAAGCAGACCTACCCCTCTATCCACACTCTGGAACAATGCAGAGACAGTCTCTAGGCTCACCTGTCGCCAAGCTTCACGCCGGATTTCCCACCCCGAAACACGACGTCTCTGACATACCTGACGACGACAAAGCCATGAAGCCTCGCCGGTTCTCAGCGTCATCTTCGTTACCGTCGCCGTCATTATCGTTACCATCGTCGCCTCCGAAACCGGAGAAACTCATTCACTTCATTCCGCTTCTCACTTTCATCTGCTTCCTCGTTCTCTATCTCGTATCTCATACTCCGTCTCAATCTGGTAAAATAACAATCTAAATGTTGACATTTGTAGAGAGAAAAAGTTAAGCTTAACCTTAAGATTGTGATCTTGTTGCTGCAGACTTGTCACAGTTCAGCGGATTCAAATTATTCTCTAAGCATATAGGTATGTATAATTAATGATGTTGTAGACTTGTAGCTTTGTTTTTCATTCTGATTTTCTATTCTTTGCTCGTTATTGTTTTTAAACAATTTCATAGATACGAGTGAAGTTAGTGAAGTGGAGCGATTGAATGAGTTTCCAAGAGGGGACGTTCTGGCTACGCGAAGCTTCAGGAATTTACAAGAAATAGCAGACAAGCGATCCTCTCACCGCAAAGTCGCCCATTTTTAGGCCGCATTTTCGGATTCTCTAACAAGCTAAGCGACCTCTAATTGTCGGCTCCTTCCATGGCTGTCACGTGCGGGATTCTATATATCCGCTAAATTTTGCTCCGCACGCGTGTGCAATTTCATTTGAATGTGAATTTATTTACGTTTGCGAGGAGGGCGCGTGGTAGTATATTAAACGCTGGCTAACGTCAGCGTTGGCGCACGTTAGACGTGAAGTTGGTTCATGCGCCAACCAATGATTGGAATCTAGCTGGAGCAGGGGACCGTTAGTGCAAAAGCGAGCCAGCTGGAAAGTAATTGTAGGTTTTGTTGTACAGAAGGAAGCCCTCTCTCTCTCTCCTCACGTGGCCTTTTTCAATTTATTTGTATCAATTAATAAGACAAGGATAAGCCAGCGCACCATTAGTTATTGGTTTATATGTATATGTCATTCTCTTTCAAGTTCCAATTCGTGTTGCCAGATGTTATAAAGCGTATGAATGGAAGCTTTAATGCTAATTTGAACGATAATGGTTGATGCAATTAATGATTGTGAAACGAAGCAGGTTTCGATTGGAATATGTTCATAAGTAGGAATAGTGGTGGTGCTTCTGGTCGAGAGTTTGACAAATTTCGAAAGGATGAATTTCTAACGCAGACTAGATTCTTGTTTAGTTTTCTTTTCCTGGTTAATTCCTTTTGAATTTAACTCGACCAAAGGGTTCTGCAGCTGAACATATTAGCTATAAAGTATGTTAAATCATTTCCTTTGGGAACAAAACTAAGTGATGGTACAAGAGACGACGTAGGGAGGGGTTCCGTCTTGTATGAAGCTCTAAATTCTTGCCCTCTCTGAGATTAGGGTCATCGTAAAATTAAGAGCAAGCGTAACTGTCGGTTAGCTTTTGACAAACTGGTTGGTGAGAGCAGCATAACTCTCGACACTAGACAAATGCGCACGATCACGTGCTATTCCATGATGACATGTGTCACTGCCGCGTGCATGGTTGCTTTTAATCAGCGTTGCTTTTGGGATTGTGACGACGACGGCTTGCACCCACAGCAATTGGCCATGCTGCGACCTAATCAGGAACAACAAAGAGAGAAACAAAACGTCAATACGTTATGATCTAAACCGAAGATCAAAAACATTATCCAAACAAAATACTAATTGTGTTTTTCTGTGCTCATAAATTATCTAATCTTTATCCGCTAGCTAAAAAGTCCTAATTAGGTAGTTATCGTTATAATTGTCATCGCATGCCCTTTTCATGTATGCGTAAGAATAAAGGCAAACAGTATTTGAACATGGATGGAAAGAGAGAGTTTGAACCTTTCAAAAATTAAGTTCCAAGCATTACTAAGGAAGAGACACAAACACTCAACGAGACAAATATTAGGGGGAGGAGATAACGTACGCAGAGGGAATAAAGAAAAGTATAAAACATCTAATTTCCAAAAATAATTGATTTACTTTAAGGTAAAGATAACATTCACCACGAAATGTTGGATGATGGAATATGTTTTGCTTTTTTCGTATCTGTTCCTTCCCTTGGAGAGCATAAGGAAGCGAACCAAATTGATGCATTTGATGGGTGGGTCCCCGTGGACCAAATTCTGATTATTGTAATTATCTAAATAAGAAGTTTGTTTGTATTGTACAACTACAATTCTAAAGTAGATAAATATAAAGATATGCAAAAGCAGGACTGATGAGGGAGTTGATGTTGAATGCCTCCTTCTAGCGCCTATTTTTAAAAAAAAAATAAAACATAAAAATAGTGATTATTTTTTCTTTTCCAAAAGTAGGAATCGAAGAGATCATAACAAATCAAATGATAATATTAATTAGGTCTACTATGACTTTATGTAATTGTTGGAACATTTACCCATTCCATCCAAACACAAGAATATGACCAAGATATGATTTCTAGAAGCCAATCTATTTCATTTCTTGTTACATTAAAAAAAAAAAAGATCGGGTAAATACAAGTTAATTGGATTATGCAATTGAAATATATATATATAATATAGAGGGATGAAATAACTTGAAATAGTACAATTTCAATTACATCTACTTAATTTTTCATTGTAAACAAATCATATTATTTATAGGACGCTAAATTGAGACCTTAATCTTTTAAGTACGATATCAACAACATTAAAAACTTAATTAAACTTTATAAAATCGTAGAAACCAAATTGAGACCTTAGTCTTTTAAGTACGATATCAACAACATCAAAGCTTTTTTAAACTTTAGAAAACAAATTGATTAAAGGTGTCCATTAACCTTTTGATTAACCAAGTAAAGCATACCTAAACGATAACGCGTGGTGCGGGTAGAAGCGAGAACTATCAAGGTGTTTGCTGAGATAACAAAAATAGGTAAACAAAGGAAGATGTGTCCATAGTTCTTGGGGTGCAATTGCAACTGGCCTCATGGATCTAAAATTACTTGCGTAGAAATAACGATCACAACAAGCCACATAAAACGAAAATTCATGAGACCCTGTTGAAGTCAATGTATGGTGTATTGCATCCTTAAAATTTTGAGGAAATACAAGTTACATGGAATGATAATCCCCAAATATGAGGGGCATTCAGTCCTACACAGATCGTTGCTCCATTCTGCTAGACTTCCAGCAAACTAATCAAGAGAAATGCAAAGGTTCAGATGAAAATAATTTACAGCAGCGTATCAAAGGATCAAACCCTGAGCAGGGGGAGGATTTGAAGCCGGCTGATCACTTGCACCAGATGCTTTTGGTGACTCCGAGAGGTGAATCTTTGCAAAATCATCCACCATTTTTCTCTTTTGTTCCTCTTCAGTCACTCCCACTTTTTCTTTCGCCTTCTGCCCTACTTCCCCAGCGGCCTTTGCAACTTTACTGAAAGCGTCTGTAACCCAAGCAGCCCCAGTGAACACATATCGGTTCTTCATTATGGCAGATCCTGCATCACTGACTTTTTGCTCAGCGGCTGCAAATGCTGATTTGGTTTTCTCTGTTACCTGAAATTTCTGATCCACTTCCCGTACTTTGTCACTCACTGCAGCCGTTCCAGCACTTACCTTCTCACTGAACCCTATTCTTTTATCGAGAGATGCCACTTTAGCAGAGGCAGTTGACGTCAACTGATGCTTCTCATCAAAAGTCTTGGCTTTATTAACCGCATCTTTGCCTAAGATGAAGCCCTTTGCAAGCATACTACTCACCACGTCCTCTGCCTTTCTCAAAGCAGATTCAGCGCCATCAAGGTTTTTATTAACAGTTTCCTGCTGAGATTTAGGCAAACCGTGAAATCAGTGAAATCCTAGCGTGCTTAACAACAGAAATTCTTGCAACGTTCTTACAGGTGGAGTCAAAGCATCAGGTGGCAACTGGTAATCTGGATCCAGGGTCACAGTGACAGTAAGGTCAACTATCGTTGCTCCCTGACATGAAATAAAATTGTGAATGAAACTTGAATACCATATTTGCATAAAAATAAATACCCAAAAACTGCAATATAGGGCATTGATTATTAACCAACTATAAAATTCCAAAATTTTCATGAATATTACTACTTTGATGACTATCCCTCTCCAGTTGACAATTTCACAAACATATAGAGAATGAATAAGTGGCCATAAAACAAGATCTATTTAAAGCGTCAACTTTATCAGTTTAGACTTAGTACATGTGCTACAAAAGCTTCTTGCAATAACATATCCACACGACATAAATATACTTTCTCTCAGTGTTCAACATTGCCCGCACTGTAGGATAGGTATCACTGACATTGGTTCACTTGTGGAAAATTATCTAGTTAAACAATACATGCTAGCCAAAATACTTAACTTGAAAGATTAATTTTCCTGAAAACTAAAATCTGTGATCATTACACGCATCAAAATACTTATTTAGAAAGATTAATTTTTTTTGGTGATTAATTACAAGTAATAGATCACTTTGCAATTCTCTAAGAAGTAGTGAAGCAAAGACGTAAAAATGTAGAGCTAATAAGCATGCCCAGATCTCAAGTACAACCCTACAGTACACAAAAAGAATATTAATGACCATCCTCATTTTAACAGAGCAATAAACAGAAGATGAAAAACTAATCCTTGCGTCAACGTGGTGAATTCTTGTGTGATTCATCAAATACTTTTGTTGGCTCTATCGCTCAAAATCTATCAAAGAAGAATGATACAACGTTTCTAATAAGTTTTGAAGTAAATATGTGAGAGCACTATTAATAAAGGTAGAATGATTCTACGGTTATTTCCTTTCTGAGAAAAACACACTGGTCAATCATGAGATGATGAAGCAGACCCATATGAACACCAAAGAAAAGAATAACAGGGTATATAGCTATACAAAATGGACAAAGATATTACTTACTGAGAGAAGAACAGCGGTAGCTGCTCCTTGAGAATCTTTGAAGGTAACATATGCAGTTTGAGACTGCTCATTGTCCCTGGGTAAATATAGCAAAAGAATGATATAACAATATTGATAACAGAAGGGAGATGATATATTTAAGAGCTCAACAGGACACTACCTTTTAACCTCAACATATTCAATATCACCAGAAAAAGAAAAGAACTCCTTGAGGTCTCTTTGACTTGCTCTGAGGGAAACGTTACTGACTTTGACTGTTTTTACCTGCAACAAGAATAAAGGTATAGTAGGACAATGACAATACAAATTAACAATGATATCAACCGTCTAAGAATCCAAATGTTAGCATTAATGCTCTTGGAAATAGTATCTTATGTAGCTTTTTTAAGACTGAAATTTCAGTATGGGTCTGTGAACCTGAAAACTAAACTTGTTTTACATATTTGCAACCAATTTGGGTACCTGAATCTCTAATATGAACTTCTCTTTTCTTTTAGCTTCATTTCAGTCTGCTCTGATAAGTAGAAATCTTTATAATTCAAATCTCAATCACAAAATAAACAGTTAGGTTGGTCATCAGATCGACCCTTCTCTTTCTTCACTGCTAAATTGCGATTGAACTGAATTGAGGCTCGGGTAAAGCCAAATCAACAGAAATTTCCAAATAGAAAAGGCAAAATTTATATCTAGGTGTTATAAATTCAGTTCCTAGTTTTCCACAAGCTCCTTAAGAGCCAAGTTCAAAGTAAAAGTTAATAAATTTCCGTTTTTTAGAAAAATGAAAGCAAATGAAATTGTGTCATAATCATCAGAATCTTCCCTTTAAGTAAGCTGCGTATATCAATATAAAAGATCAAAGTGTACTTGAATTATACTACTTAAAGCACAATCAGAGGAGTGGTAAAAAAGCTGGTAGTTATAGGGTAGTCAGGAGATGCCCATTAACGCCAACCGTATAAAATATAATGACTTACTTTGTAAAGAGAACAAAAACGAAAAGAAAGCATGAATCTGGTATCTGTGGACCTAATAACCAATCCAAAAAAGCAATCTTTGTTTTTGAAATACGGTTTTACAAGATTTAAAAAATGAAGAAATTATCAAAGAGCGTGAGTCAACCTAAATCCGGAGATGAATTAATTCAGGACAACTCAAACAAAATCAATAAACCAAAGACAAATTATTCACCGGAGATTGGGTGAAAATGAAACAGGAACAGATCTACTACTAACGTAGTAGCGAATCGTAGAGTTCCGATCAGCAATGGATTCAATGTAAACCACGAACTAGCAGATTGATGAGGGGGGAGAGAGAAGAAATTTGAATACTCACCGACATGGCTAGGAGTTTCCTTTCTTCTAATTACAGCGACAAGGCGAGGGTGGAGGTCTAAGGAAAACCACCAAACCGGTTGTCGCGGCACGTGCGGAGGGGATTAGTGATTAGTCTGGGTCTAAATTTAATAAAGTTTTATTCACGTTAAGATTTGAATTTTCCAACATTTATTTAACATAGAATAATTTAGGTCGTGTGGGTACTATTTTATGTCTACAAACAATAATGACAAAATATGTAAATTTAATATATTATTTAGCTCTTTATCTCATCAAGATGACAAATTTATTAAAGATTTAATTTTGTTAAAAATTGGTTATTCTTAAGTTTTGTCTTTTTCCAAGTGCACTGATCATTTAAATAAAATATGCAAAATTAATATATAAAAATATATATATGTAAATTAAGGATGTCTTTTAAAAACATACATTGGAAATATTTAAATAAGTATGTTTGATTACATTCTCCAGAATCTTACCATTGATTTAATTTAATGTCACTTATGTGAAAAAAAATATTTTCGTAATAAATAAAGAAGTTAAATATAATTTAATATTGTAGGTTAATTATACTATTAACAAGAAGTTAAATAGAATTTAGTATTGTAGGTTAATTATACTATTAACATATGGGAAGGAAGAGTATCTTTAATTTTTTGTCAGACTTCTAATTGATAATATAAGTGAGTTTTAGAAAACTAAGACAATAGAATTCTAATTTATCAAACATGTTAAACAATATTGAGATTTTAGATTTTGAGCTAGAAGAATAATTTTATTTAAATAAGAGTTGAGCAAAGAAAACTTGAAATAATAAGAAGATATTTTTTTAGAGTCATCTTATTATTTTGTTTTTTGTCTCTCTCTTCCATTTTGTCCTTTTAGTGTGCTTATAAGTCTCTCTCTAATTCAATCACCTCAAATAATTTTCTTATAATTTCTTAATTTGTAACTAACTTTTAATTTTAGGCCACGTCTTGGCTAATTGCCTTGTACATGTTTATCACATCTCAATTGTCTTGCCTCCTACATTTTGGACTTTCTTACTAATTCCTATGTCTAAGAATTCTCCATACAGTCTAATTAACTTCTGAAACTTTTAATAATCGAGCCTTTTCATTTTTAGGTCGAATAGGCCGAATTTCTCTTAGGTTATCAATAATTGCCCCTATATTATGCGTTTGATCCATCATATCATGTATATAGTGTTAAAGATCTTCTAAACTTCAGCAAAAATAAGTTCAAGGTCATTGGTCAAAATTTAGGTGTAAATTAGTGGTTTTGGGAGGTTCAGACACCAAGAAGAATCTAACTAGAAGGAAAGGCATAGAAACATGACCATGATGACCTTCATTTGACCTTTAACCGAGAACAATCCTTAATTAAGAGGGAATGATGGACACAACTATTATATTAAGATTGTTCTGTGTTTAAATCTCTTAACTGTTTGTGTTTAAATCTCTTAACTTCCCATCTGTTGCAGAAGTTAAAAGATTTGCTCTATTTGAATTTCAAATCTTGGTACTCCTATAATGTTTACTCATTTTGCTATAAATTCCCCTTGCTTTACATCATATATTAACTTAAAATCCAAGCAATCTCCACCTTCTTTGTTAGCTTCAAGTTCTCTTCCTTCTCTTATTTGCAAATTCTCTCTAAACTCAGTGAGCTCTCCTTGCACTATGTTTTCCACACTTCATGCATCTTCTTCTTTTTTAATTGACTCTGTTGAATTAAATGCTACAGATGTAAGACTATGACTTTTCTTTGTCATTTGTTAAAACATTCTATTGGTATTTTTAATTTTATTTTTTATGCAGGCTATAAAATTTGAGATAGTCTTTATTCTTATCGAGCCTATCTCATCCTTTATTAGAGTAAGGAGGGAAACTCTTGAACTCTAAACACCCTTTTTGGACTTTCTTTTAATTATGTTATCAAAATCTCCTTTCTACAATATTTAAGGTGGAATTACACATTTTGACTACATGCAAGGATTACCTTTGACTATTGGAGTTCCCTCATCCATTAAATCTTCTCATATTCTCTCCCCTACCAAAAAGAAGTGACTGAATCAAACTTTATACTAGAATTTATGTTATTCCAGGCCCTAGAATCTCTGAAGCCATGGAAACATATTATTATGGCCCGGCTATCACATTCGGATACCAATAGTTTTACATGACCACTTGCGTTCAAACTAAACCCTTTTTGAGCTCATCTCCATTCGAGCCTGAATATATCCAAGGACAGCGTTGGTGAGTCGACAATTTACCTATAAACATGCTTCGGGTCAATTCAATTAGCATAACCTCTTAAATCCTTCTTCTGTGTTTGGCTTACCGTCTGTGTTTTATCGTCTATCTTTGACTTTTATCGTCTGGGTTTGATCTCCTCTTATCGTCTGTATTTTATTTGCGTCTGCCTTTCAACGTGTCATCACAGACGATTCCTTGCGTCTGTGTTATGACGTGTCGTCTGTGTTCCCTTGCGTCTATGTTTCATGCGTCTGTCTACCTCCTTTGCGTCTGTGTTTGACGTCAGCATAGACGATTCCTTTCGTCTGTGTTCTTCCTTTGCGTCTATGTGTGACGTCATCACAGACGATTCTTTCCTCTATATTTTTCCTCGCCTCTGTGTTATGACGTCATCACAGACGACTCCTTTCGTCTGTGTTTTTCATATGCAATCCTTCCCACTCTTACGTGCTATTCTAAGACTAACAGCCATTGACAAATTCATTAAACAGAACATGCACAAACACATTTCATTATCCAAATCTTTAAAATAACAGAATCATACCAAAGAATTCAATTTCATTGTATCCATTTTAAAACAAAGTCAAAGTTATTACAAATCACATTACACATCAACTTAAACCAAAATACAAAAGATGCTCCATGCTGATATACCAAATGAGCTATTACAGGATTGCCTTAGTCCAATTGTCTTTAACTAATATGGAGTATTTGATGCCTTGCAGAGATCACTATCGTCTTGGGTTGCAGCTGAGGAGGGAAGAAAAGGGGGTTGAGCTACACAGCTCAGTGGTTAATATACTTATAGCCATCAACAATTAGCACAAATTCGAGCATATATATATATATATGAAGGTACTAAACAATTCAGTCATTTTCAAGTAAATAGAATAATGCAGAACATATATCACCCAAATGCATCATACTTGACACTTTACAGGTGCAATGCACAAACAAATGGCTCGAGGGTTCCATGGACAGAATGGAGAAACCGAAATTTACCCCATGAACAGAATGAGTCCTTTTTTCGAACTCATATGCCACCAGTGGGCAGCCGGGAGAAGGCTCTTGTCAACGTGCACGTAACGAACGGAATAGTTCCACTCTCGCCCAAACAAAGCACATATTTATTTCATGCATTTTCATGTTTTCGTGCTTCTTATGCTTTTTTTTCTAAATGTATAGAATGCCATGACATTTTCAAGGCATAACAGAATCAAAGTTCATAAATCATATGCATTTTCAATAATCACACTTTTCAGCAAATTGTACATACATGTACACATATATAGACAAGAATCTGCCCAATCACACAATAACTATAAATACATTACCCACTAAAATGCTTGATAAAGAAAGTTCACTGTTGTCTTTCCTCTTCACCTTGGGTCGGATTTGTTTGGTTTCCTACAACAAACCAAGTCCTCATTCAATGAGAATCACATGTGAGAACCTATAGAACCAAAAGCATTGAACTTCTATTAGAATGCTTAATCCCATACGTTTCCTAAGCTCTTTGAGTCAAAAGCCCTTCAAAACTCCAATAGATCTAGAAATCAACTTACCTTGGATCTTCACCAACTTATGAGATCCTTGGCTCTAAAGAAAGCTCTTCCCTTCCTCTTTCTTTTTCTCTTAGTTAGTAACCTCAAAATCACTCT
>JAOTAY010020291.1:0-12971 GCA_025629805.1 Erythroxylum baracoense
GTGGTTGGGGGTGGTAATGAATCAAAACATAAGACACAAATGACTTCGTTTTCTTACAAGTCAGAGAGGGGTGGGAATGAATCAAAACATAAGGCACAAACGATGTCATTTTTTGCTTGCAAGAAAATGACGTCGTTTTGTCCTTATTTCTTTTAACATTACCAACATAAAATGATGTCATTTTATGTTTAAAGCAAAACAACGTCATTTAAGCTATGGTAGAAATGAGTTAAACTTACATAAAACGACGTCGTTTTATGTTTAACTTATGGGCAGGCCGTGGGCCGGTCTGGTAGGACCGACTTGTGGGTCAACCCATGACCCGTCCACCCAACCTGTGGTCCAGCCTGCCCTTCCACGGGCCATACCCACCCAGCCCGTGGGCTGGTTTGATTGGGCTAAACTCATTGACCACAGTTCGGGCCAGACCAGGCCAATATTGACATCCCTAAGCCTAAGTATCTAATTAACTGAATAAGTGGTGGTGCTATATGGTTTTACAACATATAAATTACAAAAATAATTATCTAAAAAATGTCAAGTCGTTATCTTCGTGCTTCTTAGGGTTTGTTTTCCAGTTCTTACTGGTATGAGAGAGCCATTGTCATAGCCAGTCGACGATGAGGCATCGTTGAGGACCGTGCTACTCCACACACTCATATCAAGATTATTTGGTAAACAATCACACACTCAGTTATACACTCAAGTTACTAGGGAGAGAACCATAAGAAATATGGAAACACAAAACCCAGTTACATTTATCGTCCAGTTTGTCTCTATCTAGTTTGCCTATAAGTGTTAAGCGTGTGCTATCAAACAAAATCAAAAATTTAGTACAAATTACCCATATACCTGTAGAAAATCGTATTTGTGAGTCTTCTTTACCTTTGATGAGTCCGTACAGTATTTACAGTCGTGATCGTTCTTGGACAAGAAGCATCAAAACCATCTTGTCTACCTTACGTCCTAAAGTAAAAGAAATCATCCAGAGTTCCAGATTGGAACAGTGTGGTCTTAGATCTACAACTGAAGAACAATATGTAAAGCTTGAAATCCCTAAGGAGCTGATCTTTTTGTGGTGAGAACAGAACCATACTCACTTACATGTTGGAGCTATATACCTTGTTCTTACTCTTTATGGAAGAAAGAGAATACTTGCTACAGCTAGGATCTCTCTTCTAGACACTACCTTTACAATGTACCAAAATGCCTTGATTGGTACCTTGCTGACTACTCTCAACAATGGAAGTGTCATACTGACCATTACCCCTGATTTCAACATCAGGTTGGATGATCCCACTTTGTCTGAACGTCTATAAGTTCAGATCCAGATCACTGGAGCAGATCAAGATCCCACAGCCATCATGACTATCTTACACCACCAGATAATCTATCATCTACAGAATCATGCTATGGATCTTAATTTTCCTAATTCCACTTCGAATGCTCTTTATATGGTTATTGATCATTCAAATGATCAGACTACTATCATCTAGGTCCCGAAGCAACTACCAGCAGAGGAGCTTGAAAAGTTGATACCTACTGAATGGATCACCAACTACCAGAAGGTGTTCCACGCACCTTATTGACACCATTTCATATGACTACTCCTCCGATTATATTCGTGATTTCATCCTACATGTGGCAGTTTATACTTCAAGTTTGTCTAAGATACTAAAAAAGAATCCACCTCCTTGGCAACTAGAGCAAACCAAAGCTGTCCAACAGTTGAAGCAACTCTGTCAAAATCCTCCACCTTTAAAAATTCCTGACAAAGGATAACTTATTTTACAGACAGATGCTAGTGACAAGTATTGGGGTGCTGTACTCCTTGAAGAAATCAATGACACACATAATTATTGTGGTCATGCCAGTGGACAATTAAGCTCATCCAAACTCCATTGCCACATTAGTTATAAAGAAATCTTAGCCATCAAAAGCCATAGTGATTTTGCTACTACCCAAAGTGGTATCAGAGCCATAGAGGTTTTGTTGCTACCTAGAGTGGTATTAGAGCCATCGTGTTAGTTTGCCCTTTAGAGCGAGAGTATATATCAGTATGTGGTAATACTGGTATGAGAGTCCATTACTGTAGCCAATCGGCAATGAGGCATCGTTAAGGACGGTGCTACTCCATCATTCGTATCAAGTCTGTTTGGTAAACATTCACACACTCAGTTATACACTCAAGTTAGTAGGGAGAGAACCATAAGAAATATGGAAACACAAAACCCAGTTCATTTATCTACTAGTTTGTCTACATCTAGTTTGTTGTGTGACCTTGTACATTTATCGTCCAGTTTGTCTCTATCTAGTTTGCCTAGTAGTGTTAGACGTGTGCTTTCAAACAAAATTGAAAATTTAGTAGAAATTACCCATGTACCTGTAGATAATTGTGTTTGTGAGTGTTCTTTACCTTTGTTGAGTCCGTACAGTATTTACAATCGTGATCATTCTTAGACAAGAAACATTCGAACCATCTTGTCTACCTTACGTCTTAAAGTAAAAGAAATCATCCAGAGTTCCAGTTTGGAACAGGGTAATCTCAGATCTTCAACTACAGAACAATACGTAAAGCTTGAAATCCCTAAGGAGCTGATCTCTTTATGGTGAGAATAGAACCATACGCACTTACATGTTAGAGCTATACGCCTTATTATTACTCTTCATGGAAGAAAGGGAATACCTACGATAGCCAGGATCTCTCTTTTAGACACTGCCTACACAACGTACCAAAATGCCTTGATTGGTACCTTGCTGACTATGCTCAACAATGGAAGTGTCGTACTGATCATTGCCCCTAATTTTAACATCAGGTTGGATAATCCTACTTTGTCTGAACGTTTAAAAGTTTAGATCCATATCACTGGAGAAGATCAAGATCCGACAGCCATCATGGCTACCTTACACCACTAAATGATCTATTGTCTACAGAATCATGCGATGGATCTTAATTTTCCTAATTTCACTTCGGATGCTCTTTACATGGTTGATGATCGTTCAAATGATCAGACTACTATCATCCAGATCCTGAAGCAACTACCAACACAGGAGTTTGAAAAGTTGATGCCTACTGAATGGATCACCAACTACCAGAAGGTGTTCCACACACCTCATCGACACTCTTTTCATATGACAACTCCTCTAATTCTGAAGACACTAAAGGATGGTACCGTGAAGTCCATCTATTCAAGGCCTAGTGAAGATGCAGCCAACACTTCTACCCCAGGAGGGGGGTATATTTATGATTCAGCCTGTATTTTCACATGAAGAAAGTAAATCTAGTCCTTCGATCCATTACTTTAAATCTAATGGAGATCCAATTTATGTAAGCCATCATCGTGGACATTTTGTATGGGACGTCGACCCATTTATGTGCGAACCTGATAGTGAAGTCTGTTTCAACCCTGAGTCAGATAGTGATGATGATGATGATCGCTACAGAAGACGAAGGAAGAAGAAAAAGCCTAAATCTAACTATAAGCCTTCGTAACAATATCATCCACTGAGGGATGATCCAGATCCTCCATATGGAGGACTTCATCATCACCTACTGAAAGGTGATACAGATCCAGAGTCTCTATTTGGATTCCACAACTCCCATCATCAACTGAAAGATGATGAAGTCAAGTTTTTATCTGGAGTACACAGAAGATCTCATCTACTGAAGGATGAGAAGAAGTCAAACGATTCTAGCCTATGCAGAAGAGTGTCTACTGAAGGATACAAACCTGTATCTACTAAAGGATACAGAACCAGGTCTCTCAGACATGTATCTACAGAAAGATACAGAACCAGGTCTCTCAGACGTGTATCTACTGAAGGATACAGCCCTGCACCTACTGAAGGGTATAGATCCAGATCTTTGAGAGAGATTTTACAATCGTCTAGTAGTTGTTACACAAAGCCAACCATTCCTATTATGACTCCTACTCCTATTCTGTGCTATATGGTGTTGCCATCACATGGGGATGACTTTCCTCAACTACATAGCAGTACTGATGAATCAACAAGAGTTATTTCTAACTCGTATATCCGAGCCATAGGAATCACTTCACAAGGAACATTAATCTCAAATCCATCAGATGAAGTGCTGAATTGGCAAACACATAACGTAGTAGCACAGAATGCAGTAGCACAGAACATAGTTCTAAGAAGGATTGATTATAAGCTTGAGGGAATCAATCAGCACACACAGGCTACTCATCAAAAAATTGACACAGTTTCTAAGCAGATCCAACAAATTTATCATTCTTACAAAGCTCAGATCAAACAACTTGATGCTGAACTTCGGTATTACATTGACATACATTATATGGGTCCTGACTTTGACAAAAAATGCAGAGAAATTGAGAAGATACAAGGAATTGTGTGACAAATGGAAGTTGACATACAATCTGCACAGTCTAAAGTTGTATATGGCTCATCCTCAACAGTTTTCCCAACTATCCAACCAGTATATGCTTCTCCTCTATATCAGAAGTATCCAGAGGAAACTGACTATTCAAAAGTATTCAAGTTTAATTATCCTTTGATTAGAAAGTACATACATCCTTCGACAGCTCAAGCTAAATAGACGACTTAAGCTAAGTCGACAAGAAAATAGAAATCTAAGTCAAAGCCTGAAAGGTTTCCTGAGCTAGCATCATCTTCTCATACATCTTTTGAACTAGCATAACAGTTGAGAAAATTAATACAGATACGTACACCACCAACATCTCCACCAAAGTCTCAACCTTCTACTTCTACTGGGAAGGACAAAGTGCCCATGACAGAGTTTATCGCAACTTTTGAGACTATGACTACAATAGAAAAATCTTCTACCTCTGATCAATCAGATTACTCTTCAGACGCTTACTCTGGAGCATCTGAAATCTTTAACTTCACTGCAACAATTTCTGAGTCATCATCTAGACAGATGTCTAAATCAACCACTGATTCCTCAGCCCAGCTAGCTGATCTATCAAAGTTATCATAAGTTTTGATCACTATACGTGAACCAACTGACGTTGATATTGAACCCATGATAAGTGAAGAGGATTCTACAGGTACTGAACCTTTCAGACCTGCACCAGCACCACAAGTTGAGCCAGTCTTCTGGTTCGTGGTTTACTTTTGATGATCTTTCACCAAAGAAATGGAGAGATCGACTGCATGAATTCAATGCATGGATCGATTTACAGATGAATAGACCTAATCATTACTTGCTAGATATTTTGTCTGAATTCACATCTCATTTCACTAATACTTTGCCAAAATGGTGGCAAAGTATTTCTGAGTATCAACGATTGCAGTACATCCAAGTCACTATAGCTAGAGCTCTTCTTGGAGTTATTCATAAAAATTTCATTGGTGACTTTCAGCTAATTGACAAGCAAATCCGTGAGGAGTATTTTGCTATGAAATACTGCAGACTTGACAAGCGTGATATCTAGAAGCATTACAAATGCATGACGAAGATGTATTATCTTTTGAATGAATGGAATGATGTTAATCTTCCCTATACTTTTATCTCATCCCTTCCAGATCAATTGCAACCAGAGCTGCAAAGGACTATAACGTCTTTGCAAAGGGATATAGCTACAATATCTCTTGGAGAGATCTACCAACTTGCTCTTGCATCTTTTGATAAGTTGTGTGATCAACATGCCTTATTCAAGAATATCCTTAAGGGTGGACCTGAGCTTAAGCAGACTTGTAAGAAGCCTTATCTTCAAATCAAGCGCAAGGATCCGAAGACATGTGATTGTAGTACTAAGAAGAAGAAGGAGTACTACCAAAGAAGCTTATCGGAAGCATTTCCACAAGGAGGAATCAGGCTATAAGCCTCTGAAAAGAACCTATGGAAAAAAGAAAAGATTTATGTGGTTATTAAGAAGTCCTCTCATCGACAGAAAGCTGATCGATGTTTTCTCTGCACATACTTGTCCTCATAAGATGAAAAAGGGTATCAAGTTATTGGAACATATGCAATCAGCCTTGCTTATTGAAGATTTGATTAAGGAACAATCTCACAAGGACGAAGATACAAAGTTTGTTGTTTCTGTTACAACTACAGATGATGAATCATCAAATGATTCACTATACATGCTAAAACAATAGAATTGTTTAAAGCTAGATCGTACACCAATTCTATGACCATACGTCCAAATCTAACTCTTTCAATAGGACAAATATGACAAACGCATAAAAGCTATTAGGTTTATGGATACTGGATCCAATCGTACGATCATGAAGCCTAACATTTTACCCTCTAGAATATGGACCTCTTATGATCAGTCTTTTACAGCTACAGATGGAAAAACCTTTAAGATAGGGCTTATTACGAAGAGAAAGATCGGTATTCAATTTTTTCTAGGATGTACAGTGTGGACTACAATACTTGGACATATAAAGTTACCAGGCCCAGATGTTCTTTTCGACATGGATACATACATTAAATCGTCACCTTTACAAATCCTACCCACAGGCCTCAGGTATTGCTCATTCTTTAGTCCATACACTGATCCTCAGACTTTAAAAACCGTACATCCAGAAAAGCTTTTTGAAGCTTTAAAGCTTACACCCGATGAGTGTGCTATGAAGCCCACAACTTCTCAATGGGCTTGTCAGTTAGAGCACCAATCCAATAGAAAGAGATTAGTAGAATTTGATTCAGATCATGAATCACATCTATTACGACATGTGTCAACTGATCCTTCAACAGCTTCTACTACAAGCTTATCTCATTTGCTTTTCCAACATCCACCTTGACCTCCAGATATTTTTCCCTATAAATGAAGTAACACTTGTTATTATAGAAATCATGTAATATGTAAGAATACACAAGAAGGGGGTTGAATTGTGATAAATCATCTAAAATAGATATCTTTAAAAAGTTTCTTGATTTTCTTGGAAGATTCAGAAAATTTACAAAACGACGTACTTAAAACATTTGAGTAATGCAACAGCGAAAATAGTATCTATTCTACTAACAATTAAAAAGATTATGGTTATAGAATATGATACTGATTTATACTGGTTCATCCTTAACCTTAGGCTTACGTCCAATCCTCAAAGTATATCTGAGATTTCACTATCTCTTTTAACTTTTACAAGTATTATTTTGCACTTCCAGAGCTTCTTCAGGTCTCTTTCACAAAGTATTCTTTATCTGCTATCTTAGCCTCTTCAGGCTATAGCCTTTCCTTCCCACTAAAAGATTTTGAGTTTTCTAAACTCAAATTACAGGTTGAATTGATCTCTCTTCTTTCTTCTTTTCACTCAAGCTATGTTTACAGTCAAGAACTGAGAATTGAAGGTTCAGAGTTGTAAGATTGTCTTATTTGTTCACCATACTTTCTCTATGATTATACGTGATATTTATAGTCTAAATCTTTAACGGTCTTCTTGATAATTGTTTGTAGAATCTTCAGAGATCAGTTGTTAGTTGAGTCCTGTAACCAACTCTAACTAAGTAACTAACTAACTGACGTTGTAAGTTGTTCTTTAATAATAACGTCTTGATTTGTCTTGTATAATTTGTCTTATGTCATTACTTCGTCTGATGTCTTCAAATTGTCTGATGACTCTACATCGTCTAATGATTTCGTATCGTCTAATGACTCTGCATTGTCTAATGACTTTGCATCTTCTAATAACTTTGCATCGTCTAATGACTTTGTGCTTTGTGCCGCTTACATCTATCTGCACACTTAACAAACTCATCAAAATAGTTCACAAACACTTCTATTAATATTATTATTATTATTATTTGACTTTCATCAAAATCAATATAAGAAGTGAAGTCTTATTGACTTAACAATCTCCCCCTTTTTTATGATAACAAATAATCATAATATTAGAAGATAAATAAAAAGATATTTAGATGAATAATTTTCAGACAAAGTTTATTCATATAGACAAATAACGCAAGATATACAATGTATAACAATAAAAACTCAAAATAAAATTTCCTCCCTTCTCATTTGCTTCCTACGATTTCTCCCCCTATTTTTTATGAATCAAAAAGAAATTATTTCAGATGCTTCAATATTTCAGAGAACAAACTTTTGATATCGGTGCAGATCGTCTTGAGGTCTTCTTCTATAGTCACGCGTAGAAGTGCCACTTCGTTATGAAGATCACCCACTGATTCACTTAATGCATCAACCTTAGTGTCAATTTCTTGAATCTGTTTAACTAAGGCTTGAAGTTCTTCCTTCTGCTTTTGACTAACTTCAGTCCATGTGATGAAATTCTTCAAGGACTCCGAATCATCAATAGAATCTTATGGCTTTTCACTTTATGGATGAAGATACTTAGAGACAGAGGATGTTCTGATTGAATCATCTAGTTCAATAATTTTGATAAAGGGTAATTGAAAAAATTGTGTTTATGGAGGAATGTCAAGATCATCAGGGTAGGGTAGTTTCAAAATGGGTTTTCCTAGAAGGTGTAGAATATCTTCGACAAAAGGTATAAAACTTATGCGTTTAAAGTGAACAAGTAAGTGCACCAAGGTTTCTAAATAGAAATTGATACCTTCAATTGTAATATGTTTGTATCTTCCTTCCGATATCTTCCCACCTACCTTGAAACTTTCATCTACTTTTGATGTGCCAAACTTGCTTCCTGATGGTCTTAAAATGTGATGAGAAATATAGATGCCTACAGGTTGAACTGTACGACATACATTGTCTATATTCTCTATTGCCCCTCGAATTTCTTTTTCCTTGAGATCATCTTGTTGCTTATTAGGGAATTTCTTCTTCTTTCCTTTATCTGTGTTGTCTACCAGTGTTGGACATCTGGGTTGTACATCCGATACAATCTTTATCGTTATTCTGCTTGACACTGGATAGATTGTGTAAGGATTTTTAGTCATCTTCAAAGGATATGGTGCTGCCTTTTCATCTCGCAGAGTACCATACAATCTTCTATCTTCAGAGCTAAGAAGATGTATCGTCTGATCGTTTACAATTATAGGTTCAACTTAAACCTTAAACTTCTATTTAAGAGATTCTCTAATGATAATCGAACCTCTGTTTCGATCAGGTATTGATTCTTCTATATCTTCATTTTCAAGTTTTCTTTCTTCATTGGTTGAGGAAGGTTATAGATTGGTTGTTGCTTTTCAACCTTTCTTTTCTGAATCATCTTCATCTTCCTTTGATCTTCTATCAACTTGAAAGATAGTTGTTGAGACTTCTTCTACTCAAATACTAATTTCCTTTTTATCTTTGTCTCTCCAGACGGTTGTTCGGATTGAGTTTGAGGGATAGAGGCAGTTGCTTTACCAGGCTACTGTTATTTTCTAGTTACATTTTTAGAAACTTGACCAATTGTCAAAATTTTTTGCTTCTTCTGCATTCTTGGTGATTTCTAGACATTTCAGGTCTTTCTGATTAAAGTGTTTTACCTTCCTCTTTAAAGACACTCTATGAGTTGATTGTTGAACTTTTACACTATCCTTCCTTTCAAGAATCATCTTAGCTTGAGTTGACTTATAAGACGATTGTTCAACTTTTGTCAGCTCAGTTGAGATTCTTCTGGTTGATTGAGGTCTTGCTTGTATTCTAGATGGAACATATTCTTTTCTGCTTCTTCTGGTTGAAGGCTCCCCCTTAGACTGTGCTTTTGATATGACGTCTTTATCTTATTCAACTTCAGTCTTAATCCCCATTTTGTGAATATTAGAGGTATTAATAACACTCTTAATATTCAGCTTTACTCTGTTTCCTCTATCAAGTAAGATTCCAGACTCTTTGAATAATCTCATCAACAGCATACCATAAGGTAACGAACCACTCTTCAGATGATACTCCTCCTGAGTCCTCATCATATAAGACAGAATCAAAAACGGAAGATTAATAGGTTTGTGTGAGAGTAGATAATATAGGCGTTGTTCATCACTCGTTGTCACAAAATCCTTCAATCCTATTCTTGGTAAAACACAGTGAAGAAGAATTGAATAAAGAACCCTAGCCTTCGGAATTAGATTTGAAGACTTATTGACTCTTAGATAACTCGATCCATAGAGTTATCGATTGACACTATCTTCATGACTTTGAGCAATCCACTTTGTATTGTTGAAAAGCTTTTCTCCTTCATTTGGACATTTAATAATCCTTGTAATAGAATATTGTGATACAATCACTGATATTCTGTCTACCACAGATACCAAGGTGTTATCTACCACCTTTGCATTTTTCTAGAACTCGTATATTTCATTTGGATACACTAGTTCTCATATTTTGAAGAAATTTTCCGATTCAGCTACTTTAATCTCAGGTTCGATATCCATTCAATCTTCCTTGAGAGCAGTGAAATCAACAAGTCTCCCATATGAAAGAGATTTCGACATTCTTATAATCTGCAATGTATAAACACTAAACACAAAGATGTATTTCGCTTAAAGAAGTGAGGTTAGTATATAAAAACGATTAAGAAAGATAAGAACGAAAAAGGTTTGATGTAAAGAATAGAAGATTTTGAATCGCCATTGTTGAGAGCACTTTTGAAGCAAATCAATTAAAAAGAAAATTCTAGAAAGTAGAGTGTTAAGATTTTGAGAGATATCTTTTTATAAACACTCTTACACAAAGTTATCACTAGTAACGTTTCTGACTGATTCACAGAAACTTATTAATTTATACTACTGAGTAAGAATTACCGTTACTAAAGAATTACCGTTACTAGTCATTAAGACGTTTCTGCTTCAGTGCGACGTATCGTCTAGTTTATGAGGTGTTAGATGGATAATCATTTAACATCACCATGTTCAAACTTCGTCTTATCTCTTTAAATTTATCTTCACTTAATGGTTTTGTGAAGATATCTACCCATTGTTGATTCATCTCAACAAATTATAGATTGATAGTTCCTCTCTGTATATAATCTCTTATAAAATGATGTCTGACTTCAATATGCTTTGCTTTTGAGTGTTGTATTGGATTCTTTGAGAGATTAATAGCACTTGTGTTGTCACAGAAGATTGGAATTTGATCTTTTTGGATAGGATAATCTTCTAATTGATACTTTATCCATAATATTTGTGAACAATAGCTTACAGCTGACTTATATTCAGCTTCTACAGTAGATAGAGCAATTGAACTTTATCTCTTGCTTGACCAAGAAATTAGATTATAACCAAGAAAGTGACAACCTCTACTTGTACTCTTTCTATCAATCCTATCTCTAACATAATCAGCATCACAGAAGCCAATTAACTTGAAATCTTTACCTTTCTCATACATTAAGCAAAGATCAGTAGAACCTGCTAAGTATCTCAATATTCTTTTAACAACAATATAATGAGATTCTCTAGGATCTGTTCGAAATCTTGCACACAAACAAACACTGAACACTATATCAGGTCTACTTGTAGTTAGCTAAAGCAAATAACCAATAATTCCTCTAGAAAGAGTTTGATCAATCTTCTTACCAACTTCATCCTTAGATAAGATGATTGAAGGATGCATAGGAGTTGACATTAGTTTAACATTTCCATTTTATATTTGATTAAAAGTTCTTTGATATACTTTTGTTGATGAATAAAGATATTTTCTTCATTCTGTCTAACATGCAAACCAAGAAAGAACTTTAATTCACCCATCATACTCATTTCAAGTTCACTTTTCATAAAAATCTCAAATTTTGAACATAACTTTTTAGAAGTTGCATAAAAATGATATCGAGTACATATATGTACACAACAATAAATCATTTTTAATACATTTCTTAAATAAAGTTTTATCAACTTGACCTCTAATAAAGTCATTCTTAATTGAAAAAGAACTAAGACGATCATACCAAGCACGAGGTGCTTGTTTTAATCCTTACAAAGCTTTATGAAGTTTATACACATAATCTGGTTTATCAATGACTTCAAATCAGGGGTTTGTTTTACATAAACTTCTTCATCTATAAAACTATTGAAAAAGGCACTTTTCACATCCATTTGAAATAGTTTTATATAATGAAAAACAACATATGCAAGTAAGATCCTAATAGCTTCTAATCTAGCTACAAGAGCATATGTTTCATTGTAGTCTATTCCTTCTTGTTGATTATAGCCTTGGGATACTAATCTAGCTTTGTTACGGGATACCTTTCCTAATTCGTCTAATTTATTGTTGAATACCCATATAGTTCCTATAATAGATTTATTGGATGGTTTAAGGACTAGAGACCAGACTTTATTCCTAGTAAATTGATTTAAATCCTCTTGCATAACTAAAATCAAAGCTTCTTTTGGAAGAGCTTTGGAAACAAAAGCTACATTGGCCTCTCTCCTAAACTTAGATCTAGTTCACACTCTTTCTGATGTTTCTCATATAATCAGATTTTCTGGGTGAGAAGATTTGTATCTCCAGTTTTTTTTCAAACTAATATTCTCAGAGAGATCTACTACTTTATCAGATGGATCATCTGATGGTGAATCGTCTGGGTTATTGACTAAAGGAGCAGATAGAGTCTCATCATCAGAATCATCTCTCTTATCTAGATGAGAATCATTATCAAACTTTTCATGCATAGCTTCTTCAACAAATTTAGAAACAATATTATACACTCTATAAGCTTTAGATATAATAGAATAACCTAAAAAAATTCCTAAATTGATCTTATAATTAAATTTATATAAATTTTCTTTTGTATTCAAGATAGTGCATTTGCAACCAAAAGGATGAAAGTAAGAAATATTTAGTTTTCTTCCTTTCCATAACTCATATGGAGTTCTATTTAAAATAGGTTGCAGAAATACTCTATTTTGAATATAACAAGCTGTATTTACAACTTCTGCTCAGAAGTACTTAAGAAGATTCACTTCATATAGCATAGTCCTTGCCATTTCCTGAATTGTCCTGTTCTTTCTTTCTACAATTCCATTTTATTGAGGGGTGTTCAAGGAGTAGAGAAATTATGGAAAATTCCATTCTCTTCACAAAATATTTTGAATTTTTCATTTTCAAATTCTCCACCATGATCAC
>JAOTAY010020292.1:0-12971 GCA_025629805.1 Erythroxylum baracoense
AACTTTCTTGTGTTTTTACCAATTTACCCTTTCTTTATTAGGAAATTCCTATTAACTCCTTCACTTTATTTTAATTCATACCAACATACAAAATTTATAATATATCATATTAGACTCCAAAATTCCTAATTCATAAATTCTAATCTATTTTCATGCATGATAATTTAATAAAATAAATAAAATAAAATAAAATAAAAATATAAAAATCCTAAAAGCGGGATCCAACATCTTAGTTATTCATCTTATGATTTAACTTAAACAAAATTTACAATAATTGTTGAGTGACTATCATAATCCTCATGGGATGATATGTAGCGCCCCTTATCTTAGGGTACACCAGGACGTCCAGAGGTCATTTCGGTACATATCCTACAATAAGGGCAGGCTACTATCGATCACTACATTCACTTCACATAGCAACATATCATTATTCACTGATAAAGCATCATAAGAAAATCATAATATTTTAAAACTAACTTTTTTTTCCTCATTTCACTTTACAAAAACTGAAAGTCTACATTGTACCTTTAAACACTTACTACATGTACATCATCAAAACCTAGTACAAAAGTACTACATGAAAAAGGAAAATATAGAAAGTCTATCTAATCTATCAAAAAATCCTAGCTAATCGACCTTTGGGCCGTAACTTCTTTTACCAAATCACAATCCAGACGGCTGGTAGAGCCTCCCAGTAGCTAGAGTCTTCTCTCGGTCCTAAAAAGACAATGTTGCAATGTTGCAATTTTGCTTAGTTTTGCGAACTCAGTGAGGTAACCATCATTGATGGTTTGCTAAATTCATGCAACCCATCATTTCACATAACAAATATTTCACAAAATTGCACTTTACATCAGTATCACATTTTAACTTAAGCATATGCAAATCTTTGCATTTTAATCAATCAAACATACTTATCAAAATGCATATGGAATGCTTATGAGAAACTTTTCCAATTGTTACATTGTTGTAACCGAATGCCTGAACTATCCCGTATCTACTTTGGGTACCGGACTCATTAATAACTGTCCCTTATCTAACGAGGATACAGGGCTCATTATACATAGTGAGCCTTAGGCTCTTAATCACTGTTTGAGCTCGAGGCTCTTTGCACATGTTGAGCTTTAAGCTCTGATCAGTGGCTACTCTGGTCACAACTGCCATTATCTGATCATGCATTCATGTATGGAATGCATCTCACATTTTCAATCAATAATGTCATAACACATTTAGTTCTTGACATTAACATTCAAGTAGCACTTTAATATACATTCCACATTTAACAGTCATTGGACCTTCTGTCCGGAATCAACAATCAAGTTGCATTCAGTCAATCATTTCAAAACAAAAATTAAGCACACAAGTAATTAAGTGAGACCGTCTAGGTTACTCACAAGTTGCTCTTGAAGTTAATGCCTGGAAGTTCCAGCAATATTTGGAGGTTGACGTTCCAGTTGCTCCTCTATATCAAACACCATACACATATATCACAATTTGTACAATCTAAGTGTTTAATAATACACATGCATGAAATGAAATATGTATAATGCATGTTCATGACAATTCAGAGTATTTATCCATAAATTTCATTACAAGGTCATTCTCGTATCAAAACTCATCTAAGTATAATTTATACTTAGGTTATGCCTCACTAAAACCATTAAAATCTCCATTCCTTTCTCATTGACTCACTTCAGATTTTTCTTCCAATTCACACTTTCGGGTCTACTATTCACATTCAATTAGAAAGTGAAACTGATGTAATTTTGTCATATCCTCTCTAGAAAGGTGTTCCTCTATGTATTATGTTTCTATTAAAACCAAAATCACTCAATTTGGTTTAGTAATTAGGAAGATATGCCTCAAACATTTTCAGGTTGTTCATATTCAAAAACAGTATACTATGCATAACTTCCATCCAAAAATTAACCATCTTAAAATTCGATTTAGAATTTGATTTCTTGAGATAATTTGTAGCCCTATGTCTCTAGTTTATTAAAATCAAAGATCATCTCATTTGAAGGTCGAAAGAAAAAACCATCGGATGTTCATCACCCCTGAAAACTTCAAAGTCGCTATCATGCAATTCTTCTTCTTCCTGACTAAAATCTCTACTTCTGACCTCCATAAAATTTGATCTAGAATTAGAAATTTCAAAATTTTATATCAATGAAAAGTTAAAATAAAGATCTACAACTTTCATGCAGACTATTTTGTCCAAATCCATCTAGATCAGTGCAGTAAATTTATGGAAGTTTCAGATCAAAATTTTAACTCTCTTACTATTCTTTCCTAGAAATTCTCAAATTTCATGTCAATTTTTGAGACTCTTAATAATAGAATTAAAATTTGGTGTCTTCATGAAAGATATAGCCACATATCACTAGTTTAATCCAGATTAAGAATCAACTCAATTGAACAACTCTAGAATAAGTTATGGCTAAAAGACTGAAGCATATGCAGTGAACATTTTCCAATATATCATCTTCAAGTTTCTTTTCCGGATTTTTACACCAACATTATAGCATAGACAAAACTCCTTATCATGATCATTCAACACCCACAAGATTTATAGCTCATCAATAAAAGCAAGAAAATTACACATTCTTTAGCATTCATGACACCCACATACCTAAAACACCATTTCATGAGATTAACCTCTAAATATTATCACAAATGCTTCATTTAACCAAAACCCATGATATTTGGCGAGATACTTACTTGATTTAGCTTCAAATCTTAAAAAACAACGCTTAGCCCTAGCTCCCTAGATTCATACGATCTTCATGGAGGTTATAAGGATTTAAGTGTTTTTCATGGAAAACGGAGAAGACAACATGGTGGAAGTAGTAATTGAAAGATGAAAGAGCTAGGTTCAAAGTTAATGAAGGTTAGCAACAAAACTCATGAAGAAGATGAAGAAGCTTAAAGAAAATGGAGAAGGTCACGTAGAGAGAAAAAAAGCAAGTGAAAGACAACTTTTAAAGTGGTCTTTCAATTAAAATGGTGGAGTTTCATGAGTGGGGAGAGGAGTGACAAGTGGTGGTGACACTTGTCACTGCCACTTGTCACTTTCTTATGGTCCCAATTGGATCTCTTTTAAAATTAGTTCATTCAACTCTAATTTCTACTTCAATTATCTCCAAATTTTGATAAAATATGTCATTAAATCCTAAAGTCATTAATAAAAATTTTCACTGCCATTTGACTCTTAATTCTACTGCTATTTGTCAATAATCTTGCCACTTGGTAGTTTTCCTAGTCCAAATTTTACCCAAATTTTTAGAAATTTTCTAAAAACTCTAAGTCGCTAAATACACTCTCCAAATCAATTTTTCAACATATAAAAACCATAATTCTCCATAAAATCACATTCACAATTCAATTATAAATCAATTATACCCGGAATGTCTATGAATGCATGTATAATTATTTTCATGAGAAAAAATTCAATATTCATGAATACGAGCATATCATATAATGCATGAGCATAAAAAATGCATTTCTAAGCTCTCATTAATCACTCATATTTAATATTCTAACCTCTCAAAGGTAACAGGATGTTATAAGTTTTGCCTACCGAATGTGTGCTAACTGGCTATTTATCCCACCTAAGGTGCCTAGTGATTACGCCAACAAGCCATTTTGCAACGGAAGGACCCTAGCAATCGTGCCAATATGCTATGTTTTCCATCAGAGTAGCCCAGTGACTGTGGTAACGGATTGTTTTCCTCACGGTAGGTGCTTGGTGATCGAGCCAACGGATTGTTTTGCCCACCAAATATGTGCCAATTAGTTCTGTTTCCACCGAAGGCACCTAATGGTTGTTTTCCTACCAAAGGTGCCTAACAACCATGCCAACAGGCTATTTTGCCTACCGAAGGTTCCTAGCATCTGTGCCAATGGGCTATTTTTCCCTCCAAAGGTGCCTCCCGAATGTGCCAATAGGCTGTTTTACCTACCAAAGGTGTGCCAATGGCTTGTTTTTCTTATCGAAGGTGCCTAACTGACTGTTTTCCCAGCAAAGATGCCTATGGATCGTGCCAACGAACTTTGTTTCCCATCAATGTTATCCCTTGCAACCATGCCAATGAGCTATTTTTCCCATCGAAGGTGCCTAGTGAATGTGCCAAATGACTATTTTTCCCATTGAAGTCACCTAGTGCTAGTGCCTCAAACTATTTTGCCCACCATTCTTACCATGCTCACATGCTCACGTGGTGTTTATCCCACCAAAAGTGTGGCAACAAGCTGTTTTTCTCATCGAAGGTGCCTAGTGAACGTGCAAACGGGCTATTTTTCCCTTTAGAGGCACCTAATGATCCTGCCAATAGGCTGTTTTGTCTACTGAAGGTGTGCCAACGGGCTATGTTTCCCACTGAAGGCTCCTAATGGGTAGTTTTTCCCATTGAAGATGCCTAACGACCGCACCAACGGGTTGTTTTGCTTACTAAAGGTGTGCCAACTAGCTGTGTTTCCCACTGAAGGTGCCTAGTGATCGTGCCAATGAATTGTTTTTCACACCAAAGGTGCCTAGAGAATGTGCCAATGGGTTGTTTTGCCCGCCAAAGGTGCCTAATGACCGTGTCAATGTGTTGTTTCGCCTACTGAAGGTTTGCCAACCTGTTGTTTTGCGTATTGAAGGTGTGCCAACAGATTGCTTTTCCCACCGAAGGTTCGCATGGAACTATTTTTCCCACTGAAGTTGCCTAGTGAATGTGCCAACAGGCTATTTTGCCCATTGAAGGTGCCTATCAGCTGTGCCAACTAGCTACTTTGGCAATCGAAACTGTGCCATTGGGCTGTGATTGCCACTGAAGGTGCCCAAAGGGTTGTTTTTCCCACTGAAGGTGCCTAGCGACAGTGCCAATAGATTGTTTTGCCTACCAAATGTGTGCCAACTAGTTGTTTATCCTTCCTAAGATGCTTAGTGATTGCACCAATGGGCTATTTTGCCAACCGAAGGTCTCTAGCAGCTATGCCAACATGCTATTTTTCCCACCGAAGGTGTGCCTATAGTCTATTTTTCACACCAAAGGTGCCTAGCGACTATGCTAACAGGTAGTTTTGCCCGATGAAGATGCCTAGCAACCATGCCAACAAGTTGTTTTTCCCACCAAAGATATGCCAACATATTGTGTTTCCTACCGAAGGTGCACAACGGGTTGTTTTCCCACCGAAGGTGCCAAGAGATTGTGTGAATGGTATATTTTGCCCACCGAAGGTGCCTAGTAACCATCCCAACGTGCTATTTTTCCCACTGAAGATGTGCCAATAGGTTATTTTTCCTACCGAAGATACCTAGTGAACGTACCAACGCATTGTTTTGCCCACCGAAGATGTTCCAAACGGCTATTTTCCCTACCAAAGGTGCCCTATGAACTATTTTGCCCACTGAAGGTGCTTAGCGACTGTGCCAACAGGCTATTTTGCCCAGCAAAGGTGTGCCAATGGGTTGTTTTGCCCACCGAAGGTGTGTCTAGCAATCATGCCAAAAGACTGTGTTGCCCACCGAAGATCTGTAAACTGGTTGTGTTTCCCACCGAAGGTGTGCCAAAGGGTTGTTTTTTGCACTGAAGTTACCCAACGGGCTATTTTTTCCCCTGAAGGTGCCTAGAGAATGTGCTAATGGTCTATTCTAGCCGCCGAAGTTGCCTAACAACCATGCCATTATGTTGTTTATTCCCATCGAAGGTGTGCCAATAGGTTGTCTTTTCCACCAAAGATACCTAGCGAATGTGTCCACTTGCTATTTTGCCCACTGAAGGTGTTCCAACAGACTGTTTTGCCTACCAAAGATGGGCCAAAAGGTTGTTTTCCCCACCGAAGGTGCCCTACGAACTGCTTTGCCCACCAAATGTGCCTAACGATTGTGCCAACAGGCTATTTTACACACCAAAGGTATGCCAACGGGTTGTTTTGCCCAGTGAAGGTTCCCAAATGACTGTTTTGCCCATCAAAGATGCCTGGCGACCGTGCCAATGGGCTATGTTGCCCACTGAAGGTGTGCCAAAAGGTTGTTTTTCCCATCGAAGGTGCATAGCTAGCATGCCAACGGGTTATTTTACCCATCAAAGGTGCCTAGTGACCGTGCTAACGTGATGTTTTTCCCACCGAAGGTGTGCCAACAGGTTATGTTTCCCGCCGTTACTGCCCAACGGGTTATTTTTCCCACCTAAGGTGCCTAATGACCATGCGAACGGGCTATTTTGACTACCGAAGGTGTGCCAATGAGTTTTTTTCCCACCAAAGGTGACCAACGAACTATTTTTCCCACCAAAGGTGCCTAATGACTATGCCAACGGGCTATTTTGCCCATCGAAGGTGCCTAGCTACCATGCCAATGTGCTATGTTTCTCACCGAAGGTGTGCCAATAGGCTGTTTTTCCCACCAAAAGTGCCTAGTAAATGTTCCGACAGGATATTTTTCCTATCGAATGTGCTTAACGATGGTGCCAACATGATGTTTCTCCAACCAAAGTTATGCCAATGGGCTTTGTTTCCCATCGATGCTACCTAACGGGCTATTTTTCCTACCGAAGGTGCCTAGTGACTATGTCAACGGGCTGTTTTTTCCAATGAAGGTGTACCAATAGGCTGTTTTTCCCACCAAAGGTGCCTAAAGAACGTGTCAATGGGTTGTTTTGCCCACTGTAGGTGCCTAATAACTATGCCAATTTGCTGTTTTGCACACCGAAGGTGTGCCAACGGGCTGTTTTGCCTACTAAAGATGTGCCCACGAATTGTTTTTCCCACCGACGTTTCCCAATGGACTGTTTTTCCCACTGAATGTACCTAGCGACCATAACAACGGGTTATTTTGCCTATCGAAGATGCCTAACGACCATGCGAACGTTTTGTTTTGCCCACCAAAGTTCTGCCAACGGGCTGTGTTTCCCACCATAGGTGCCCAACAGGTTGTTTTTTCCATCGAAGGTGCCTAATGACTGTGTCAACAGGCTGTTTTACCCGTCAAATATGTGCCAACTGGCTGTTTATCCCACTTAAGGTGCTTAATGATTACACCAATGGGTTATTTTGCCCATCGAAGGTCCCTAGCAACTATGCCATCGTGCTATTTTTCCCACCAAAGGTATGCCAACGAGCTATTTTTCCCACCAAAGGCACCTAGTGACCGTGACAATGGGCTGTTTTGCTCAACGAAAGTGTATAATGACCTTGCCAATGGGTTGTTTTGCCCATTGATGGTGTGCCAACGAGTTATGTTTCCCACTGAAGATGCCCTACTGGCTGTTTTTCCCACCAAAGGTGCTTGGAGACTTTGCAAACGGTCTATTTTACCCACCGAAGGCACCTAATAACCATGCTAACGTGTTGTTTTTCCCACTGAAGGTGTGCCAACGGGCTATGTTTCCCATCAATGCTGTCCAATGGACTTTTTTCCCAGTAAAGGTGCCTAGTGACTGTGCCAATGGACTATTTTGTCCATCGAAGGTGTGCCAATGGTTCCCACTGAAGGTGCCCAATAGGCTAATTTTTCTCACTGTTTTGCCAACCGAAGGTGTGCCAACAGGCTGTTTTTCCTAACAAAGGTGCCCAAAAAACTATTTTTCCCACCGAAGGTGCCTAGAGATCTTGTCAACAAGTTGTTTTGCCCATTAAATGTGTGACAACTAGATGTTTATCCCACTGAAGGTGCCTAGAGATCATGCCAACGGGCTATTTTGCTCACTGAGTTTACTTAGGAACCATGCCAACGAGCTATTTCTCCCATCAAAGGTATGCCAAGAGCTTGTTTATCCTACCCAAGGTGCCTAGCGATCTTGTTAACAGGCTATTTTGCTCACTGAATGTGCCTAGCGACTGTGTCAACAGGCTAATTTGTAGATTGAAGGGGTGCCAACAAGCTGTGTTTCGCACCGAAGGTTCCCAACAGGCTATTTTTCCATCAAAGGTGCTTGGCGTCTGTGCCAACAGGTTATTTTGCTGACCAAAGGTGCTTAACGATAGTGCCAACGGGTTGTTTTTCCCACTGAAGGTGCTTAGTGAACGTGACAATGGGCTGTTTTACCTACCAAAGGTGCCTAAATGATAGTTTTGCCCAACGAAGATGCCTAGCGAAGTTGTGCCTCACGAACTTACCAACGTCATGTTTTTCCCACCGAAGGTGTGCCACGGGCTATTTTTCCCACCGAAGGTACCTAGCGAACGTGTCAATATGTTATTTTTCCCATCGCAGTCACCTAGCGACAGTGCAAGCATGTTTTTTCCCCACTGAAGGTGTGCCAACTAGCTATTTTGCCCACAAAAGATACCTAACAACTATGCCAACGGGATTTACCCACCAAACGTGCCTTGCATCCATGCCAATGTGGTGTTTTTCCTAATGAAGGTGTGCCAACGGGCTATTTTTCCCATTGAAGGTGAGTAGTGAATGTGCCAATAGGCTATTTTTCCCATCAAAGCCACCTAGTGATCCTACCAACGGGCAGTTTTGTCTACCAAAGTTGTGCCAACGGGCTATTCTTTGCCCCGAAGGTGCCCAACAAGCAATTTTTCCCACTCAAGGTGCCTAGCGACCATGCCAATGGGCTGTTTTCCCCACCAAAGGTGTGCCAACGGGGTATTTTGCTTACCGAAGGTGTCAACGAGCTATTTTTCCATCGATGGTGCCCAATTGATTCTTTTGCCCGACAAAGATGCCTGGCGAGGTGCCAATAGGCTGTGTTGCTCACCGAAGGTGTGCCAATGGGCCATTTTTCCCTCCGAAAGTGCTTAGACAACATGCCTATAGGTTGTTTGGCCCATCGAAGGTGCCTAATGAGCATGCCAACAGGCTGTTTTTCCCATTGAAGATGTGCCAATTGGCTATTTTGCCTATCGAAGGTATGCTAAAGGGTTGTTTTTCCTATTAAAGTTGCCTAACTAACTGTTTTGCCCACCAAAGATGCCTGACAAAGTGCCAACAGGTTGTGTTGCCCACCGAAGGCGTGCCAATGGGCTGTTTCTCCCACCGAAGATGTCTAAAGATCGTGCCCATGGATTGTTTTGTCCATCGAAGGTGCCTAATGACCATGCCAATGGATTGTTTTGCCCATCGAAGGTGTGCCAACGGGTCGTTTTGCCTACCAAATGTGTGCCAACTGGCTATTTATCCCACCTAAGGTGCCTAATGATTGTGCCAACGAATTATTTTACCCACCGAAGGACCTAGCAACTGTGCCAACATGCTGTTTTCCCATCGGAGGTGCCTAGCGACCGTGCGAACAGGCTATTTTGCCTACCATAGGTGCCTGGCAATCGAGTCAAAGGATTGTTCTGCCCACCAAAGGTGTGCCAGTTGGTTCTGTTTCCATCGAAGGTGCCCAATGTGTTGTTTTCCCACCAAAAGTGCTTGACGACCATGCTAGTGATCTATTTTACCCACTGAAGGTTCCTAGCATACGTGGCAACGAGCTAATTTTCCGCCCAAAGGTGCGTACCGAATATCCCAATGGGCTGTTTTACCTACCGAAGGGTACCAACGGGATGTTTTTCTCATCGGAGGTGCCTAGAAACCGTGCCAATGAGCTATTTTGCCCACCAAATGTGTGCCAACTGGCTGTTTATCCTACCTAAGGTGCTTAGTGATCGCACCAACGGGCTATTTTCCCCACTGAAGGTCCCTGGCAATCGTGCCAAAGTGCTATTTCTCGCACCGAAAGTGTGTCAACAGTCTATTTTTTCCCATCAAAAGTACCTAGCGTCCATGCTAAGGTGTTGTTTTTCCCACTGAAGGTGCCTAGCGACCATGCCAAAGGGTTGTTTTGCCCACCAAAGGTGTGCCAATGGGTTGTGTTTCCCACCGAAGGTACACAACGGCTGCTTTTCCCACCGAAGGAGCCAGGAGACTGTGCCAATGATATATTTTGCCCACAGAAGGTGCCTAGCAACCATACCAACGTGCTATTTTTCCTACCGAAGGTGTGCCAGTAGGCTATGTTTACCACCAATGCTATCCAACAGGTTTTTTTCCCACTAAAGGTGCCTAGTGACCATGCCAACAACTTGTTTTATCCACCGAAGGTGTGCCAACGGGCTGTTTTGCCTATGAAAGGTGTGCCAATGGGCTGTGTTTCCCACCGAAGGTGTCCAACAGGTAGTTTTCTCACACTGAAGGTGTCTAGCTACCATGCAAATTAGCTATTTTGCCCATCAAAGGTGTGCCAATAGGCTATTTTTCCTAATGAAGGAGCCCAACGAACTGTTTTTTCCCAATGAAGGTGCATAGAAATTGAGCCAACTGGCTATTTTTCCCATCGAATGTGTGCCAACTAGATGTTTATCCCACCGAAGGTGCCTAAAGATCATGCCAACGGGCTATGTTTCCCACTAAAGGTGCCCAACGGGTAATTTTTTCCCACTAAACGTGCCTAGCGACCATGCCATTGAGCTTTTTTACCCATTAAAGGTGTGCCAACAGCCTGTTTTTCCCAACGACGGTGTCTAACGAATAGTTTTTCCCATAGAAGGTGCCTAGAGATCATACCAACGTGCTATTTTACCAACCGAATGTATGCCAACGAGCTGTTTATCCCACAGAAGATGCCTAAAGATCATGCCAATATGCTATTTTGTCCCTGAATGTGCCTAATTAACAACCATGCCAGTGGGTTGTTTTTCCCACCAAAGTTGTGCCAATAGGGTGTTTTTCCCACTGAAGGTGCCTAGTGACTATGCCAACGAGCCAATTTGCCCATCAAAGTTGTGCCAACGGGCTATGTTTCCCACCAAAGGCTCCCAACGGGTTATTTCTCCTATCGAAGGTGCCTAGCGTCTATGCCAATGAGTTATTTTTCCCACCAAAGGCGCCTAGTGATCGTGTGAATGTGCAGTTTTTCCCACCGAAGTTGCGTAAAGAACGTGTCAAAGGGCTATTTTGCCTACTGAAGGTGTTCTAACGACCTATTTTACCTACCGAAGGTGTACAAACGGGTTGTTTTTCCACTGTAGGTGCCCTATGCACTATTTTGTCCACCGAAGGTGCCTAGTGACCGTGCTAACGAGTTGTTTTGCTTACTGAAGGTGTGCAAATGGGTTGTTTTTCAAACTGAAAGTGCCCACTGGGTTGTTTTGCTCATTGAAGGTGTCTAGCGATGGTGCCAACTAGATATTTGGCCTACCGAATGTGTTCCAATGGGCTGTTTTGCTTATCAAAGATGTGCCAACAAGCTATGCTTCCCATCGAAGGGACCGAACGAGCTATTTTTCCTATCGAAGGTGCCTAGCGACTGTGGCAATGTGCAGTTTCTCCCACCGAAGTTGCCTGACGAACATGTCAAATGGCTTTTTAACCCACCGAACGAGTTCCAACGAGTTTTTTTGCCTACTGAAGGTGTGCCAACGGGATGTTTTCCTACAGTAAGTTCGCTATGCACCGTTTAGCCCATCGAAGGTTCCCAGTGACCGTGCCAACGAGTTGTTTTACCTATCGAAGGTGCCTAATGACAGTGCCAATGTGTCTTTCCCACCAAAGGTGTGCCAACTGACTGTTTTGCCTATTGAAGGTGTGCCAACAGATTGTTTTTCCCACCGAAAGTTCCCAACAAACTATTTTTCCAATCGAAGATGCCTAGCGAACGTGTCAAAGGCTATTTTTCCCACTAAAGGTGCCTATTAAATGTGCCAATGTGTTGTTTTGCCAACTAAAACTGTGCCAACGACCTGTGTTTCCCACTAAAGGTGCCTAACGGGTTGTTTTTCCCACCAGAGGTGCCTAGTGATCGTGCCAACGAGCTGTTTTACCCACCAAATATGCGCCAACTCGCTATTTATCCCACCTGAGATGCTTAGTGATTGCACCAATGGGCTATTTTTCCTCCTGAAGGTCCTTAGTAGTCGTGCCAAAGTGTTGTTTTTTGCACTGAAGGTGTGTCAACAGTCTGTTTTTCCCACCAAAGGTGTCTAGCGAACATGTTAACTGGCTGTTTTGCCCACTAAAGGTGCCTAGCGACCGTGCCAAAGGGTTGTTTTGCCTACCGAAGGTGTGCCAATGGGTTATGTTTCCCACCGAAGGTGCACAACGGGTTGCTTTTCCCACCAAAGGTGCCAGGAGACTGTGCCAACGGTATATTTTGCCCACCGAAGGTGCCTAGCAAACTCGCCAACGTCTTATTTTTCCCACCAAAGGTGTGCCAATGGGCAATGTTTCCTACCGATGCTATCCAACGGGCTTTTTTCCCACTAAAGGTGCCTGGTGACCATGCCAACGACCTATTTTATACACCAAAGGTGTGCCAACGGGTTGTTTTGCCTATGAAAGGTGTGCCAACGGGCTGTGTTTCTCACTGAAGGTGTCCAATAGGCAGTTTTTTCCCACTGAAGGTGCCTAGCTACTATGCCAATGAGCTATTTTGCCCATCGAAGGAGTGCCAACAGGCTATTTTTCCTTAACGAAGGAGCGTAACGAACTGTTTTTCCCATCGAAGATGCCTAGAGATCGTGCCAACTGGCTATTTTGCCCACTGAATGTGTGCCAACTGGATGTTTATCCCACCAAAGGTGCCTAGAGATCATGCCAAAGGGCTATGTTTCCCACCGAAGGTGCCCAACGGGTAGTTTTTTCCTACTAAAGACGCCTAGCGACCATGCCATTGAGCTCTTTTACCCACTGAAGGTGTGCCAACCACTACAAGAAAAACGTCATTTTGTGACGGAAATTACCGATAAAAAATATTAACTTTCCGTCGGTATGTAATATTAGCAACGGACTTTACCGACGGACAAAGACGTCGTAGAAACGGCCGTAGCTAATAAATACTGACGGAAAATAATTTTCCGTCTGTAAATTTACCGACGGAAAATAATTTTCCGTCAGTAAATTTGTCAACGGTTTACATTTTTCCGTCGGTAAATTTACTAACGGTTTACATGTTTCTGTCGGTAAATTGATCCGAAATTTTTTTTATAATATATTGTCAATACCGTCAATAAATTTTATTTCATGATATTACAGTGGAAAAATACCTCAA